>QFDD01120116.1:0-85492 GCA_006871305.1 Vachellia collinsii
ATACATTATTACACATAACAAAGGTTTTCGTGTCCCAAGCTTTTAGTATATATTCATAAACCATTTGTAAAGCAACTACCTAGCTGAGAGGATGGTTATTGGATCAGACTCTCCACTATGATTAATACCTAGAAAGCTTGACGTGCTGTTTGATTTGGCATGATCCATGTCCGAATATAAACATTCATTTAGTTCTTGTAACACAAAAACTATGTCTGGCCTTTGTTTGGACTCTTGTAATGTGCAAGACATCGCTAGCTCAACAGCTCTCCAAGCAGAAGTAACATGAAATTCACCAGCCAACCTTGGATCAACAATGCCATGAATGTCCCCACATTCAATTTTAGAACGAACCCAATCAGTGATGTGACAAATATGTCCAATCTCTGTTCTTATTGGAGGACGACCTGTGATTAGTTGAAGAAGAATTATCCCAAAGCTGTAAATGTCACTTTGCTTATTTACTATTCCTGACTTCTGAAATCTGTGATATAATGAATACAGATCAATCAGTCATTGTATAGTAGCAATTGTTTGCTATTTTTAGTGATGATATACTTATGTTTCTTAAAACTTTTTTTCCAGCAATATGCAACTCTATAGGTCAAGATTCAAACCCACAACATAAATATATATATATTTAAAGACATATAATCTTTTAGAAATCAATCAATATGAATATATTTCTTCATTGATGAAATGAAATTACTTACTGAGGATCAATATAGCCAGGTGTACCAGCTGGCTGAGTTGATAGATGGGAATCTGTTTCATTCGTGAATGCTCTGGACAATTCAAAGTCTGCGATTTTGGCTACCATGGATTTATTTAATAAAATATTGGATGGCTTCAAGTCTCTATGGATTATAGGAGTCTTACAACCATTATGAAGATATTCCAGTCCTGCAAAAAATCATTAATTAGATTATACAAGGTAATTAAGATAAAATGTAATGTGATTGTTATGGAGAGAGGAAAAAAGATCACAGATTCTCTAACCTTTTGCTGCATCGACAGCAACTTGAATCCTCTCATTCCACTTTAGAACATTTTGGTTTTTCTCTGCAAGCATACATCAATTGCTGATCAAGATGTAATGAATGGGCTTATTATTATTATGGACATGGATCATGATAAAAGGGCTTAATGGGCCATAAGAGGAGATTATGAGGCATGCATGAAACTATTGCGCTTAGGAATATGTATAGGATCATATGATATAAGCATATAGATGAAGCAAGAAGGGTTTGGAGGCAGTGAAGATTGGCATGAAACTTTCCCTCTGAAGACCCTCTTTTCCTCGCCGGCGTCTCTCCTTCTGCCTCTGGCCATAGTTATCTTGATTGTGGATTATATTCTTCCTCTTTCTTTCTTCTATAACACTGTGACTGTTGTTTCTCCTCAGTTTTCCATATTCTTACTATCCCATATCTTTCCCTTTTATCTTATTAAGAGATTGTGAAGTATGTTTGTATTGTGAATTTTCATTAAGCTTAGCTCATCTATAGTTTGGTAATAATGCGTTGTGTTATTTTTCTGGAGTTAATTTTTAGATCGTAACACAAGATAAGCACCTGATGATGTTATTAAATAAACTTTGAAATATATAGAGAGTTGTTAGTGGAGCTGGGCAGTAGAGATGTAATGTCAAGTTTGGACAAATGATAAATATCATTTTAAGAGAATGAGAATCAAAAGCAGAAATTCGGGGAAATGGACCTTCAAAAAAGCGGAAAGCATATATGGTTCTCGTAGAAGAGGTTTTGACACTTAAACATCAATTTGTTAATCAAGAAATGTGCCTCCGGAAAATCCCCAAAAATTATAATTTACATCTAGGATCAGAGGGAGTAGTATGTTGGACATAAGGGTACGTAATATATTGAATTATTGATATGTAAGGGAGAGTGTTATGTGTAATCGGGTCTGCTTATTGTTTCTCTTGAATGAACAAGGGATTATTTCTGTTTGCTTAGGCTATACTTCCAGAATACTTACACTAGGGTTCTTTTCTATTGAATAATAACTATTTTAGCTTGTGCATAAAATGATGTAAGCTTGAAAATCCAAGGACGACTGAAGTGAGTTTGAGAAAGTCAAAGTACAGGGTCGATTTTACTGTTTTTTAAGTTAATTAAGGCAAGAAATCGACGGCAAAATTGTGGGCCAACAACCATACAATCAAGAGAAGTTTTGGCCATAAGACAAACCTGACAATAATCCGCTTAGGTCTCCAAGGTCCATATATTCATAAATTAATGCTTTCATGTCGTTTTAATCGCAAAACCCAACAAGTGAGACTAAGTTTCTATGATGAATGACTGCTAAGAGTTGAGCCTACAAGATAAAAGTTAAACATATCATTATTAAATGTATAAAGGTTAGCTCTATCATTATTACCTATATTCAGTACTGAGTGATCAAACGAAAACTGAACACTAAATATTACTTGACTTTAATTTCTAACCTCCGATTGAAATTCCTTATATCCTTGTCTTGAAGATGGGCAAAGTAACTTCACAGCAACCTGCGTATCATCTTCTAAAGTGCCCAGATAAACTTTCCCGAACCCTCCTTCTCCGATTATAGTTTCAAAATTGTTTGTGATACGGAGAACCTTTGAGTAAGAAAAAGTTTGATTCTTTGCTTTTAGAACATCCTTCTTTTGAAGTGCGGAGGACAAAACTGCAGAGTGTTGAGTCAAATATCATGAAACTTCATAAATGGACCGACACACAGACACACACGCACACACACGCACACATAGATACATCAACAAGTGATAGCATACATATATAAAATCATATATAATACCTGTTTTCGTTTTAAATCTCCATATCACCAAAGATACGGTAAGAACAGTGACAATGGCCAAAGTCGAAAATGATGCAACAAGTGGAATAAAAAACTTATTGTGTTCTTTCACTTCTTGACATGAACTTGAGGGACAAAGACCTGGATTGTTGCCCACACTAGTAAAATAGAGCAGCATTGTTAACTAGACTTGAGTAGCAATTGTATAATACTATTGGGGCAAAAAAAAAAAAGGCAATTGTATAATATTATCATTTTTAATATATTTAAAAAAGGGTTAATACAATACTTATTCCCTAAAGTTTACTCTCATTTTAATCTTAGTCTCTCAAGTTATTAAAACCTCCATTTCATATAAGCTTGCATAATGTGTACTGAGCATATGAAGTAAGAAATTTCTTGAAGAAAATACAAGTTTGGATTTTGGAAAATACACTTGTTGAGATAGACAAAAACCTTTATGCCGTACAAGTTCACCTTGCCTTGTTAACATATAAATGCTATCATAGTTTTAAACCAATTAAAATATAATTTGATAATGGATAAATGTAAACCTTAGCTCTAAATTAGCCTTTTCCCTGAAGGCCTTGGGAATTGGACCCGTGAGCTTATTCCCTGTAACATTACTGTATGATGGGAAAAAAAGGAACGGAAATATAAGGTACTTGGCTTCCCAATCCGAGAATGAAAGCTGTAATGCAATAATACTAGTTAAGCCTTACATAAATTTCAAATTAGGAACAGTGGCAAGAAATTCTGGCAGTGGACCAGTTAGTTCATTGTTTGACAAATCCCTGTGAACAAGACGTAAATGTTATTCATAGTATGACAGCATTAACAATCTAATTAATTGATAGTACTTGAGTAATATTAAGAGTCTATCAAATGAAAAAACTTACAAGGACTCCAATTTTTCCAAACTAGCAAACGATAGAGCTATTACTCCTGAGTTTGCGTGAGCTCAAGTTCCTACAATTTATATGCAAACATATATTTCACAATTTTGCCAAAGTAAAGGCCAGCTTTTGGACATATTAGAATACAAAATCCCAGCACTAGATTGTTCTTGAATGCTTCAAATATAACAGATCACACACAAGATCGATATTGAAGTGTAACTTACAATGAAATAATTCTTATATTATTATTGCCATTACTGCAATTCAAACAGTCCCAAGCTAACTCAGATGGGACACATGGGTCACCTTGCCAACCGGTTTTGGAGACCCCATAGATATGCTTGATTTCCATGATAGCTTTAACTACATATAAAATTTCCAGTAACTTTATCTAAAAAATATTATCAATAATTCCTAAGATTAATAAACAAATGATGATGAAAAGGTAGGGTTGAGAGTGTCAGCTGCCCCCTCTTAGTTGTGCCTCATATTTGGGCCCTTGCCAAATATTTTTTATGTAGATTCTAATTATCAAAATAAATGAGAAAATTTTTTTTTTGGGAAAGGCAAGAAATTTGAGGCGTAGCTGAAGCGGAGCAGTTGACACCTCAAGTTTGATAAGGTAACGATAAAGGAATTACCATCTTGTGCAGCTGTAGGGGAATTTGGCAGCGGGAGGACTTTATACATTTCAAAAGCATTGAGGATTGGAGGAGCACCTGAATCATTTGCTGCTCTAATTGTGAAGCTTATGTAATTACCATTAGTGATCTTGTTGGATCTTAAGGTAATAGGCTTCAAGTATTCAAGAGTGAGTTGCTGAGAGAGGGTTTTTCCATCCTCAAAAGTGACATTGATGATCCTCTTGTGGCCAGGATGAAGTTTTTCAATTTCAGCATAGTGAAGGAGCAGATAATATTGGGAGTTCACATCGTAGATACTCAAATTTAAAGTCAAGAGATTGGCATGATTTAGGGGTTGTGATGCAGTTCGTAATACTTCCCATGGAAGTTCATAAACGGAGTCATTTGCCTTTGCTTCTTCTACACTTGTTTGTAAGATATCCCATTCGGGACAATCATTGTTCATCCACAAGCGATCGTATACATCGTCTCTGTACCTGTTTTCTCAAAAATACCTAGTTAATAAGCAAATTATGTTAATCTCATTTTTTTAAGATATCCAAACATTTAACTTATCAAAATACACTCACAAAATTACTAAAAAGATTACAACGAATAAAATTAACTCTTAAAAATAACATCACGTCATTTTTTGGGGTTTAGATGCAAATTTGTCTTAGAAATTTTTAATTAGGAGTGCTAGGTATCTAAAAGGTTTTTGGTATAATGTTGCATTGACCGTTATCTAGGTTCAATTTAACACTTAATTGACAAAATATGCTGAACTGATGAGTTTATGTGTCTACCGCTTCAATTTTTCCATGTTACACTTATAAATAAGAAAAAAATTTAAAAAAAATGCATCATGCTTCGGATCAGATAAAATCAACAAGGTATCCACCTATCTCGGTGTTGTTGGACTACGGGGATGGAAGGATTGTGGAAACCTTGTTCTCGGTAATCTCCCTATTCAGAAATTGAATCTTTTTTCATTACTCCATCAAGGCAGATCCCTCTTCAATTTCTCTTCGCTACACAAGATGTTTCCATAGTTCCACCTTTTTTTTATTTTTTCCAATCCTTCAAGAATTTTTTTAATCCTTTTCTACTGTAAAAATCTTATATACAAAAATGAAGTGGATGGGACAGAGACATGACAGCTCAACATATTTGGTCATCTGACGGTCAAACTTAACTTGGGTTAGATGGAGGAGATATCGCCATAGTTTGAAAACTTTCAGAACAATATTAAATCCAAAATAACTTCTAGATACCTAATGCCATCAAGCCAAAACTTTTGAGACAAATTTATAATTTAACAAAAATGATGTGGAAGAGGCCTATCAAAAGTTAAAGAAGGGTTTGTACGCCATGACACATTGGCACTCCAAAATGTTGTATTTTTCAATTAGGTTGGGAACATGAAAAATTGAAGTTGTTAATTGCCTGAAGAGATTTATTTAAAAAACAAATTTCAATGAGTGATGAGAATCAAGACAAGACAAGAAGTGAGTGCAAAGTTCAAAAAGAACACACCTGGTCCAATAAGGTGTATCGAGCCCAGAGCCCAAGTCAACTCTTCCAGTATCAACATCAAATAGAGTGAGGGCCAACTGATCAGCTGGATAGAGAGAGTTGTTCAAAGGCCTTAATTCCAAAGCGTTGATGAAAGGCGTGCCTTCACCTTTGTTCACCAAGCATACTTGGACCATATTCTCTGCGCTGCTATCATCATGCTCCATTATTATCTCATACGGATGGATTTCATCAGCATTTGTATAAAGAGGTTTTCCAAATGTGGTCCAATAATTGACTCCAAGGTAAAGGTCGAACACAGGGGTTCTGTTTTTCAAGTCATAATTGCCATATGCAAATATGGTTCTTACCAAATACTTGTGCTTCTCATTCTGATGACTCTCTTGTTGTTTTGGTCTCAGAGTGTAACAGTTCCTTCCTCCTTCCGGGAAACTTCTCAGCGTCAGTAGTTGCCGGTTTATGGTCGGAGCACTATAGTCGAAGTTAACGTAGGGAGCTACTTCCTGATTAGTTCCGTTTTCAATGAAGCCTTCGTCTGTCTGGTACCAAATCCCTGTCAATTCGTCCTCATAATTGCTGCTTGCTCCACAGTCTATGCTTATGAAACCTACTCGCATAAAATACACTTACACAGTTAGTCGTCCTCCACTCTATTTGGAAGGTACTTTTAACGTATCTATTCGAATGAAGAAGCCAAGAAACTTCATTAACTCTATCTCAGAATCTGATAGTAAAAGCTAGGAGTATTCTTTAATTATTTTGAAAGTCATATCGTTCAATTAGAAAAATTAGAAATTGGAAAGCAGATCACCGGAATATGCTTGATTACCTGAATTACCACGGCTGTCTTCAACAGTGATGAACCAAATAAACAAATACAAAGCCAGCATCCAGAGAAGAGACGATCTGCTTTTCATGTTTTAGACTTTATGTGTAGGAAATAGGACGAGAGAAATGAATCGAAGTGGCTGGCTTAAAGATTGCCACTGCTTTCAGAAGCAAGGAAGGAGCCTCTATATATATATATATATATATATTTCTATACAATGACAACTAGTCAATAATAGTTAAACTTGGTCTAAATGTTTGAGGTAAAAAATTGGCATGAATATATAGAGAAAATTAATTATTTGATTACTTTAATTTTCCATCTTTTCTTTTAATAGTTGTGCGTTTTCTTTCATTCTTAATTTTCTTTATTGTGTACTATATTTAACAATTTCTGAAATTGTTAGGAATTATTAAGATATATACTTAGATAGTAAACAAAAAAAAAAAGAATATACTTCAGATTAAATAAATAATTTTTAACAAAGCCCATGACGATTAGGTTGACTTAGACGTGGACCCGGCCACCGTACACTTTTTATTTTTATTTTTTATCTTTTCCTTAAATTTCTTGGTTTGTTGACTATTTTTATATGAATTTATGCAGTGTTTGTTACGCTCACAGTATTTTAAGTTTATATATCAATATTTTTAATATTAATCGTGTTTATTGTTCCATATTATTAATTAGTTGATTAACTTCAAGGGTTAAGGTGCATGGAAGTACTAAATATCTAGAATTTTTTAAGAACTAATAGCATCTTAGAAGTGTTAAAAACATAGCAATATTACCCATATGCATCCTGAAATGTGAATTTTATTTTATCGTCAACTTTAAACAATTTATCTACACCGTACTTCATGCATATCACCTTATCACTCCCTCTCAACCTACGCCTTCCTTTTCCCCTTTCCCTCCTCTTTCTTTCTTCCAATGAACATGGGTTAACTTGTAAAAACCTGTAATTTTGCATTATTTTTTCTGTCATGAACGTGGGCTACCTAACTGAATTAGAATTAATGACTAACACAGAAACTTTAATTCCTTATAAGAATTCCTGGGAAAAATCTCTCCCAACGAATCATTATTTCAATTAAACATATACATTATTTATGATATTATTTCAACATAATTATGTTCTCTTCCATGACGATCGTCATTCTTTAAAAAAATGAAATGTAAATTAATAAATTAATATACACGCCAATCCTTAATTCCGCCCTCTCTAGCTAGCTAGCACTCCATGTAACAAAAATTGATATATGGTCATTTTAGAAAAAAAATCAACATACATTGTTTTAAAAAAAAAACTAACTTAACTAATTTTCTTAATATCTACAAAATTAATTATTTAACTTTTATATTTAGGTTTAGAGGGAGTACACGTGTGTGTATCAAATCTACATAAAAATAACACCTTGAATGAAGTTGGATATAAAGCAAATAGGTATAGTCTAATACTGCTACATTAGATTTGCTATCACTATTACTCTCGGTTTTTTTTGGGGCCAACCTAACATCACTATCAAAACTTATATTGACTGTAATGGCATCGTCCATTATGTCCAACAACTTGTTATTTAAATTCCGTACAATGTATAAAACTTTGTTCTATTTTTCGCCGTAAAAGATGTAAAAATTTCTTAAACCAACGAATAAGCAAAGGAATAAAGTTTTACAAATGTGGGGCTGCTGCCTGATTGAGTTCAATAGTTTTTTACATTGTAATTTGTTTGGTTTGGAATTCTATGCTTACAATTTGGTTAGAGATGGTCCAGCACGCAATAGGTGATGTTAACATCTATATAAATTACAATAGAGATGGTCCAATAGGTGATGTTAACATCTATATAAATCACAATAGAGATGGTCCAGCACGCAATAGGTGACATTTTAATGTTTGGTTTGGAATAATTCCGAATACGGCAATTTGTGGAAGCATTGTCCAATACGCAATAGGGATGTTACCATCTATATTACACTATATGATAGTAGTTCAAAGCTACGAGCGTACGGTATAATCAAGCTTTGAAGTTTATAAAGTAAACAAAATTGTTTAAAAGTGGTGCAATTTTAGCAACTTCGTTAAAGTGGTTCAAACGCATGTTAGCTGCGTTCCACATTAAAAAAAAAAAAGAAGACAAGCTTTTGGGTTAGGTTAGCATAGTTGTTAAAATTGCATCATTTTTAAAATATTGTGTCTATTTTTACATCATCCAAAAATTAATTGTTCCAAGCTTTCTTGATGAAAAACTTTGTTACTATTGGAGTAATATTAGGTCTAAGGAAAGAAATTTAATTACTTAAAAAATCTTAAAAACAAGTGAGTACTATGAACATGTTATTATTTTCCTACTAGAACTTGTCACAGCATGCCACCAACTTGCTGTTCTAGTTTTTGGTAATGAGATTCTATCAAAGGAACCTTGAAGTAATTCTACCAAGTTTATTAAGTTATAAAAATAATACATGATTTATTGTGCCTATTTAGATTAATGGTGAAATCTACTTTTCAAACGTGATTTACAATCTATAAGCTAAGTACATGAGAAAAGTTTTATCTCACTTGCATGACCGTGCTATGCTAATGGTATCACAAACAAGCTTATTATCTAGTAAGCAGTATAGAGTAATTTCGCTTGTTATGATATAAAAATGGATGAAATGCTTTGTAAACAAATATACCGGAAAAATTAATAACTTAGTTCATATAATTTTAATATAATTATAGCTCAATCGCTTGATTTTTAACCATTTAATTCGTTAATCCATATATTTATAACTTAGTTACAACTCAACACGGGAAGATATAGATATTTTCAGATTGTGTAGGAATCAATTAATTAGATAGCTAAAACATGAGGAGCTAAGTTGGGCTAGTTAAATTTCAAAGAACAAATTATAATTGAGTAAAAATTACATGTACTAAATAATCAAATCTTCCAAAGTCCTATAAGAATATAACATAATGATGAAGGAAAAGATTTCTGAAATGCTTCATGTCTTTAATATTTGTTGAAGTGAGTTAGTAGTTTTGCCTTAATTTTTCTTCAAATCACGCATGGGACTTGTTAGTATTAGGATATTATGTATGGCCATTTTTATATACCCCCCCTCCAATACTAAATATGAGCTGTAGTTGACTTTTTTAGGGAGATTAAGAAAACTAAATAAACTATTTAAAGTATTTATTTATATGTATCATTAGATTATATATCATTTTATAAGTTATATAAATAGGTTTCAAGAAAAATAATAAATATAAATACTTTAAAAATATTCAATAAAATTGAAATAATACAGAGATGGTTAGCATAACCTTCTTTATAAAGATGACTGGAAGTCACGGACAACTTGACTCTCTTATGCACGTCGGCTGTTAATTTCTTGCGCATATGTTGACCCGTGACCCAAGAATTCAAGAAATTCTCGTTTTCCTCTAGTGGTGACTTGTGGACGGGTTCTTTTCTTGTTTGTCTTTACTTTATGCCTTTTCCTTTTTTTTTCCTTCTTTTTTTTGATGAAATCTTTTCTTTCTTTGTATCCACAAACACCCTTAAATTCTCCCCTTTCTGGGTTATTTTCATTCCAACAATTTTCCTTTTATAAATTTATTTTTATTATCAACTTATAATTTGTTTTATTCTTAAAACTCATATTTTAGATAAATTCTTTTTACACAAATAATTACATGATAAATTGCATTTATCATTAAATAATTATTTCTCAATGTTGATTAAATCCTCTAAATAAAGATTGTGATGTTACACTCTTCATTTCTATCTAAGAAGGAATATAAATATGGGAGAGATTTTTCTGCTCACACTACTATATATTGATCAATAGACGTTAGCCAAATAAGACATTAGATGTTGGTTAACAATGTGACATCTAATTGAGTGATGTTGATTCTTGAAAAATATGTCATCGGTTAAAAACATGACGTTAGATCCAAATGAAAAAGGTTTTGGAATAGAGGATGCATGAAACAACATCATAAATTAATAAAAAAATAGACGACGTTATATAAAAATAAACGTCGGATAAAAGTAAAGACCAACAATTATTTTTCTCATAAACTTGGCTCAAATGAAATATAAACGTCGGTGAAGTTATGAAACTGATGACTAAATATATTTTAAAGATGTTGGTTAGTATGATAACCAACATCTTGTTTCTTTCTTTCTTTCAAAATATGTGCCCATACCCAATGTTCACGAGATAGAATGGCATAGCATAAATTCAATTCAACAACCATAGTTCAACACCGTAGTGTTTATACATTGAACAAATGAAATCATAATTTTATAAATATTAAACAAATTACATATACATCTAATGGACAATATGTAATTGAAGAAAAATATATGAATACACTCAAGGCTAAAGGGGTTTATCCTTCAAGTTTATGTCTATCTAAGTAATGTGAAAACTGTATATCTACAACATTCTTAGCTTTCATAATGATCGATTTTTGGCTAGCAATGCATTGGCCAGCATATCGTATATGTAACTTATTTCGTGCTTTGAATAAAGAGTGACCTCTTCAAATACCTGCAAATAGGAAGGAAATATGTTATATATAGACGTTAAAATAACTAAAATTAATTTTGACTTAAATTAATTTGTTTGATGTCACTTACCTTATCGAGATCAACAATAACCCCAGCTATCACGATCTCATACATGTATCGGATAGCATAGCACCAACACTCAATAATACCTGGTTGGCGCTGATACCAAACAAATATGTTTGTCAAGATTATGAAAAATTGATATTATCAAGTAGGAACGCTTACTTGTGAATATTCTACTAATTTTGAATTTACTTGTGTGAATTATGTGGTTGTGTGTCCATGAGTGAGCTCTTCAACTCATTGTGGTGCCTTCCCCATGTGATTTCTTCAATTCTATATAAGGAAGCTATATCTATTTAATTATGTTAATTATATCATAATAGAGAAACAGTTAAGTATATCCAAAGTAAGAAAAGCAATAGAGATCGATCATGAACTCACCTGAAGCCTGGGAACTCATTCTTGCCAAGATGATGAGCATCAGTCTGAGTACTCTAGTAATGTTAAGAAGTGTTCTATTCACAGGGTAGGAGGAGAAATCTTGTATATAAATATATAATAATTTTACACTTAATTTATTATTATGTTATTGTTGAGTATGTTCTCATGTGATGTATATTAAACAGCAATAAAGTTAAAAGTTTGTTAAATGTTAAAGTAGAGTTAATTAAGTGTAAAGTTTGAATATTCACAAGTCAAGTCAATTTGTATCTATAAGGAAGATATGCATCTTTTTGACATGCATATCTTCCTTACAGATACAAATTGACTTGACTTGTGAATATTCTATTAATTTTGAATTTACTTGTGTGAATTATGTGGTTGTGTGTCCATGAGTGAGCTCTTCAACTCATTGTGGTGCCTTCCCCATGTGATTTCTTCAATTCTATATAAGGAAGCTATATCTATTTAATTATGTTAATTATATCATAATAGAGAAACAGTTAAGTATATCCAAAGTAAGAAAAGCAATAGAGATCGATCATGAACTCACCTGAAGCCTGGGAACTCAAATTCTTGCCAAGATGATGAGCATCAGTCTGAGTACTCTGGTAATGTTAAGAAGTGTTCTATTCACAGGGTAGGAGGAGAAATCTTGTATATAAATATATAATAATTTTACACTTAATTTATTATTATGTTATTGCTGAGTATGTTCTCATGTGATGTATATTAAACAGCAATAAAGTTAAAAGTTTGTTAAATGTTAAAGTAGAGTTAATTAAGTGTAAAGTTTGAATATTCACAAGTCAAGTCAATTTGTATCTAGCTATAAGGAAGATATGCATATTTTTGACATGCATATCTTCCTTACAGATACAAATTGACTTGACTTGTGAATATTCTATTAATTTTGAATTTACTTGTGTGAATTATGTGGTTGTGTGTCCATGAGTGAGCTCTTCAACTCATTGTGGTGCCTTCTCCATGTGATTCCTTCAATTCTATATAAGGAAGCTATATCTATTTAATTATGTTAATTATATCATAATAGAGAAACAGTTAAGTATATCCAAAGTAAGAAAAGCAATAGAGATCGATCATGAACTCACCTAAAGCCTGGGAACTCAAATTCTTGCCAAGATGATGAGCATCAGTCTGAGTACTCTGGTAATGTTAAGAAGTGTTCTATTCACAGGGTAGGAGGAGAAATCTTTTATATAAATATTTAATAATTTTACACTTAATTTATTATTATGTTATTGCTGAGTATGTTCTCATGTGATGTATATTAAACAGCAATAAAATTAAAAGTTTGTTAAATTTTAAATTAGAGTTAATTAAGTGTAAAGTTTGAATTTTCACAAGTCAAGTCAATTTGTATCTTTAAGGAAGATATGCATCTTTTTGACATGCATATCTTCCTTACAGATACAAATTGACTTGACTTGTGAATATTCTATTAATTTTGAATTTACTTGTGTGAATTATGTGGTTGTGTGTCCATGAGTGTGCTCTTCAACTCATTGTGGTGCCTTCCCCATGTGATTTCTTCAATTCTATATAAGGAAGCTATATCTATTTAATTATGTTAATTATATCATAATAGAGAAACAGTTAAGTATATACAAAGTAAGAAAAGCAATAGAGATCGATCATGAATTCACTTGAAGCCTAAGAACTCAAATTCTGGCCAAGATGATGAGCATCGGTCTGAGTACTCTAGTAATGTTAAGAAGTGTTCTATTCACAGGGTAGAAGGAGAAATCTTTTATATAAATATATAATAATTTTACACGTAATCTATTATTATGTTATTACTGAGTATGTTCTCATGCGATATATATTAAACAGCAATAAAGTTAAAAGTTTGTTAAATTTTAAAGTAGAGTTAATTAAGTTTAAAATTTTTTAATCTGTATAAAATGTGTTGAAAATAATTTATAATAGAATTAGGAGAGAGTACTTTAATAATTAGTGAGAAAATTGGATGATATGCTCTTGAGAAATGCTGCGCCAAACGTATGCTTAGGTTAAAGTGCCCATTTAAATCAGTTGTAGAAAAGTGATTTTGCAGGATAAATATGTTTATGAAGTTTTATCTCGCAAAGTTGAAAATGTTGATCCAAACAGTTACTAAATGAACTAGCTAGTGCTCACATAAAATTGATCCTATGAAAGTTTTGAAATGATCAAACTTTGAGTCAAGTCCATTAAATTGTCAATAGTGTTATTATGAAAAAGTCATTCTCCACATCTAACCCCAAGCCTACCTTTGATATCCTTGGTCGTTGTTACTCCAATGTAGGAAATGTTTTATTTGATTTTATTTATAAATTATCTAATTAAATCTTTCTTATGAATGTACAAATTTACCCTTTTATTTATTGAGTATTGACTTTGCTGTGAGTTATTAAAGGCCAGACTAGATTTTGAACCGGTTGATATAATGAGTTAAGGTTATTGGATTAGATTGAGATTAACCCATGGGTCAGACGATCGATCACATCAAACAATATAATTTAATAGAAATATTCAATTTGATTATGAACAAGTTAATATAATAACACTTAAAAAGAAATCATTACTCAAGGCATAATATTTTACATAGGCACCTCACAAAATTATTTCGTTATAACAATAAGAAAATACAGAATTAAGAATATATATTTATTGTTACAATATTAGGTACTAAGTAACAAAATAATAAAATATTGGAGGCAAAAAAAAAAATATTAAAACATTAGTCACTAATATTTAGTTTTTCTTAATTTTCCATCTTTTCCTTTAATAGTTGTGCGTTTACTTTCATTCTTAATTTTCTAAATTGTGTACTATATTTAACTATTTTTGAAATTGTTAGGAATTATAAAGATATATACTTAGAATAATAAACAAAAACAGAATATACTTCGGATTAAATAAGTAATTTTTAATGAAGCACATAACAATTAGGTTGACTTAGACTTGGACTCACCCTACACTATTTAATTTTATTTTTCATCCTTTCCTCAAATTTCATGGTTTGTTAATTATTTTTATATGAATTTATGCAGTATTTGATAGGCTCACAGCATTATATCACTATTTTTATCATTGATCGTGTTTGTCGTTCCATATTATTAATTGATTGATTGATTTTAAAGGTTAAGGTGCATGGAAGTTTTTACATGTAAGTGCTAAATATCTAGAAGCTTTTTAAGAAGTAATAACACTTCAGAAGTGTTAAAAGCATAGTAATATTATCCCACATGCATCCGGAAGAGTGAATTTTGATCGTTAAAGTTAAATAATCTATCTATACTGTATTTCATACACATCACTGCATCACTCTGTCTCCACCTACGCCTTCCTTTCCCCTTTCCCTCCTCTATCTTTTTTCCGATAAACATGGGCTAACTTATAAAAGCTTGTAATTTTGCATTTTTTTCAGTCATGAACCTGGGCTAGCTAACTGAATTATAATTAATGACTATCAGAAACTTCAATTCCTAATAAGCATTCCTAAGAATAAGCTCTCCCAACGAATCATTATTTCAATTAAATGTGTACATTATTTATTATATTATTTAAATTATTTCAACATAATTATGTTTGGTTCATTATAACTAGTCTCTTCCATAATGATCATCATTCTTTAAAAATTGAAATGTAAATTAATAACATTATTAATTATACACTCCAATTCTTAATTCCACTCTCTCTAGTTTCATGTAACAAAAATTTATATATAGTCATTGTCATTTTTAACTTATTTAATTCTCTACATCAGTCTATTCCATTCATTTCCAAAGAGTTGGTATCCTTGTCAGCTAATGGAGGAATCTTGTCTTGATAGGCTAATAAAATTCAAACAATCCACACAACTTTACATCTCGTCTTGCCCTTGCCTCTCTCATACGGCATTATTCATTTTTACCTCTGACGTAACTTAAAACAAAAAACAAAAAACAAAAAAAAAAACAAAAAATCAGACTGTCGTATGAGATCACCGGAATATTACACAGTTTTGGTTAGATAATGTAATAATAAAAAAATCTAGATGACATCCAACTTAAAAGATAGCTTCATATTATAATTTACTCGTCTCGTCATACTCATAAAACGGAGAGAAAATAGATTTTTTAGTTTTATTCACGAGGTAGAAGGAGAATTTCTTTTATATAAATGTACAATAATTTTATATTTCATTTATTATTATGTTATTGTTAACTTTGTTCTTATATGATGCGATGTATATTACACAGGGATGAAGTTGAAAATTTGTTAAATTTTAAAGTGAAATTAATGAAGTTTAAAATTTTTTAATCCATATAAAACATCTTTAAAATAACTTATAAATAAAATCAGGAGAGTATTTAATTTAATAAGTAGTGAGAAAATTGGACCATATACTCTAGTGAAGTGCTATGACAAATGTATGCTTAGATTAAAATGCTTATTTTAGATTAGTTGTGGAGAAGTGATTTCGCAGGATAAAGATGTTTATAGAGTTTTATCATCTAAAGTGAAAAAAAAAGCTATTAAATGAAATAGAGATAAGGAGCACATAAATTTGATCCAAGAAAGTTTGAAATGATCGGCTAATGAAATTGAAACAATCCACACAAGTTTACATCTCGTCTTGTCCTTGCCTCTCTCTACGGCATTATTCATTTTTGCCTCTTATGATAAATTAAAAAAGAAAAAATCAAACTGTGGAAGCATAACAATAACCACACATCGCTGGTATATTACAGACAGTTTTGATTCGATAATTTAATCAAAAAAATCTAGATGAGATTGAAATCCAACTCGAGATTCATCTTATAATTTACTTATGTGGTCCTATTCATAAGACAAAGAGAAAATGAATTTTTTACTTATATTCACAAGGTTTTTGGAGAAATTTTTTAGAGAAATGTACAATAATTTTACACTTAATTTATTATCATGTTATTGTTGATTTTATTTTCATGTGATGCGATGTATATTAAACAGTGATAAAGTTGAAATGTTATTAAATTTTAAAAAAAGGTAAATGAAATTTAAATTTTTTCTAATATGTATAAAATATATAATAGAATTAGGAGAGTACTTTAATAATTAGTGAGAAAATTGGACGATATGCTCTCGTGAAGTTCTCTACGAAACGTATGTTTAGATTAAAATAGCAATCTGGATTAGCTGTGGAAAAGTGATTAATTTTGTGGGATAAATATGTTGATGGAGTTTTATATCATCAAGTTAAAAAAACACTTATTTTAAGTTGATCCAAACGGCTATTAAATGGCGATGCCAATAAGGACCAAATAAATTTGATCCCAAGAAGCTTGAAATGATCAAAATTTGAGTCATATCAATTTGTTTTTTTAGCCTCCAGTAGTGTGTCTTATCAAAACAATATAATTAATAAAAATAATAAAAAATGCTGGACCCAAATTTAAACTGATCAATATAGTAGGTTAAGGGTTCACATGTTATCTCGAGTTTAACTTATAAATCAGACTAATCATATCAAAACAATATAATTTAATAAATATAATCATATTTGATTATGAACAAGTTAATATAATACTAATATTTAAATAAATTGATTACACAAGACATAATGTTTTGATACATATATTGTTTGATTGCAACAATAACAAAATACAATACTGATAATATGTATTTATTCTTACAATATTTTAAAAACTACAAAGTAACAAAATAATAAAACACTCAAACATATAGTTAGTAGTAGTTAATGTCAGCCTAATTTTGGCAATTCAAAAAATAAAAATAAGAAATCCTCAAAATAGTGGCAAATGAAAGTAATAGATCCACTTAAAAGTAGTCAAAATCCATTAAAACTAAACATAAAATTCAGAATCTTTTTTTAAATTAAAAAAAAACTTGACCCTAGTTACTACCAGGTTGCCTCAAGTTACACAGTTATGATCGGTTTGCCCGAGTTACACCGGGTCATCTTGGCTCACAATCTTTTCAATTTGGGGGCCTCACCGGATTGGTTAGGTGGCTGGGTCTACCCTCCGATCCCATTTCAATACATGGCTTTACTCTTGTGTTATTGTGGATGGAAGTTAAATAGGGATATAAAATTAGAAAGCTGTTTAATTTTTTTTATAAGAGCAAGTTGTTTAATTTTAAAGTAGAATTAATGAAATTTAAGTTTTTCCTTGATTTATGTGAAATATGCTGAAAGTGATTTATAAATAGAATCAGAAGAGTATAAGATACCAACTACCATTTCTCATAAACTAAGAATAAATTATGAAATTTATCTTAAATTAATAATTTTTTTAGCTTTACCACCCTTTAAGGGTAAAGTAGGAAAAAAGTAATTAACACAGCTGTTAATGCATTATGTTTCAGACTAGAGATTGTTTCTACTTGGTTTAACTTATTTTCTACTTAATATTATCCATTTATTGTTGATCAAAACCATCAATTTGAGTAATAATCTTTTTGTTCTATGATCTAGGATATGTTTATAGCGTAATAAATGAGTAGCAGATCAAATTCTTATTGAATTATTGAGAATTATTCAATTATCGAGATTTCTTTACAAAGCTACCCTGCTCACTGACAAAATTTTTATCCCTAAATAACTTATAAATACAATCAGGAGATTGCTTGATTTATTAAGTAGTGAGAAAATTGGACCATTTACTCTAGTGAAGTGCTTTGCCAAATGTATGCTTAGATTAAAATGTGCATTTGGATTAGTTGTGGAGAAGTGATTTTAGGGGATAAATATGTTTATGGAGTTTTATCTTGTAAAGTAAAAAAAATGACACTTATTTTAAGTTGATCAAAGCAGCTATTAAATGCAATAGCGATAAGGAGCACATAAATTTGATCCCAAGAAAGTTTGAAATGATAGGATAATAAAATTATAACAATCCACACAAGTTTACATCTCGTCTTGTCCTTGCCTCTCTTCTACGGCATTATTCATTTTTGCCTCTTATGATAATTTAAAAAGAAAAAAAAAAATCAGACTGTAGAAGCATAACAATAAACGCACATCACTGATATATTAATCAAAAAAATCTAAATCCAACTCGAAACATAGATTCATCTTATGGTTTAGTCATCTGGTCCTATTTATAAGATAGAGAAAAAAATGAATTTTTCAGTTATATTAACAAGGTTTTAGGAGAAATTTTTTATAGAAATGTATAATAATTTTACACTTCATTTATTATAATGTTATTGTTAACTTTGTTCTCATGTGGTGAGATATATATTATACATGAATAAAATTGAAAAGTTATTGAATTTTAAAGCAGAATTAATAAAATTTAAAATTTTCTAATATGTATAAAACAATAGAATTAGGAGAGTACTTTAATAATTACTGAGAAAATTGGATGATATGCTCTCGTGAAGTGCTCTATGAAATGTATGCTTAGATTAAAATGCCCATTTGGATTAGCTGTGGAAAAGTGATTAATTTTGTGGGGGTAAATATGTTGATGAAGTTTTATATCATTAAGTTAAAAAAGAAACACTTATTTCAAGTTGATCCAAATCGCTATTAAATAAAACACGATAAGGATCACATAAATTTGATCCGAGAAAGTTTGAAATGATCGGCCAATGAAATTGAAACAATCCACACAAGTTTACATCTCGTCTTGTCCTTGCCTCTCTCTACGGCATTATTCATTTTTGCCTCTTATGATAAATTAAAAAAGAAAGAAATCAAACTGTGGAAGCATAACAATAACCACACATCGCTGGTATATTACAGACAGTTTTGATTCGATAATTTAATCAAAAAAATCTAGATGAGATTGAAATCCAACTCGAGATTCATCTTATAATTTACTTATGTGGTACTATTCATAAGACAAAGAGCAAATGAATTTTTTTACTTATATTCACAAGGTTTTTGGAGAAATTTTTTAGAGAAATGTACAATAATTATGTTTTAACAATTTTTTTTCTTTTCATATTTTTTGATTTTTATAGTGTATATGATTGTGAAGAAAAAAAATTAAGAATAAATGTTTCATTTAAAAGAATTTGTTTTTAAAAATTGAAAGAAAATATAAGAAAAACAAAGAATGTCTAAAACAAAAATAAAAAAAATAATTTGGTACGTTTAAACGAGCTGGCCCTTTGAAGCCTACGGTTCTAGAAGGCCAACCCTTTTAGACTTGCCTCCTTTTTTTAACATTAAATCACATGTCCAACTCTCAACTTGAACGAGACTAATCGGGCTAGCTCGATAGGCTCGGCCCATTTTCCGACTCTTTCAAGTAGTGCATCTTATCAAAACAATGTAATTTAATAAAAATAATAAAAAAGCTGGATTAGAATCTAAACCGATCAAGACAGTAGATTAATGGTTAATGGGTTAAATCGGGGTCAATCCGTAGGTCAGACTAGTCATATCAAAACAATATAATTTAATAAATATAATGATATTTAATTATGAACAAGTTAATATAATACTAATATTTAAATAAAATAATTACACAATATATAATGTTTTGATACATATATATCTCACAAAATTGTTTGATTGTAACAATAATAAAATACAATATTGAGAATACACATTTATTCTTACAATATTTCAAAAACTTCAAAGTAACAAAATAATAAAACAATAAAACATACTCAGTTTCGAGGAGCTCATGAGCGTGGAACGAAGAGCAACGGGGAGCGAGGGTACGGCGATGCCAACGTCCGAGGAAGAAGATGCTTTGGCACGCAGCCGAAAGAAAGTTCGCGTGGGGGAAGGAGGGACCACTAATGAGAGGGAGGTGGTGCCCAGGGTAGAGGATTGGATGATGGATGGGACTAAGGATGATGATACTACTGCTAACACAAGAAGGCACAACCAGGAAGGTGGCCAGCCACTCTCATATAAGGATGCTTGTGTTGGTGACAGGGACTCAGTATCAGAGAGTGAGGATGAAGAGGGTGATTGGTGGAGCAATGAGTGGTGGAGGTCGCAGATCAGAGTAGAGGAGACACCGAAGGGCCCTAACATCATCCTCACTCTGGCTAGAAAATGGCAGAAACACCTCATTGTGACGGTGATAGGCTGGACGATAAGGGAGGATATCCTTGAGAAGAAACTCCAACTGCTTTGGGGTGATGTGGAAACCATCAACGTCAGCGCGGGGTTCTTTATTGTCAAATGCATGAGTAAGGAAACTTATGATAGTGCCTTAACAGGAGGCCCCTGGATGGTTTTCAATCACTACATCAATGTGCAACCGTGGAAGGAAGATTTTGACCTAGACGAGGAAGTTATCTCGAGTGTAGCTGTGTGGGTAAGGATAGCAAAGTTACCTATGGGCTACTATCACAAAGGCATACTGTACATGGTTGGGAATCCGATTGGGAGGGTCCTCAAAATCGATATGGCGACACTGAGAAAAGCTAAAGGGCGTTTTGCACGTATTTGTGTGCAGTTTGATTTGAATCAGCCATTAAAACCATGCATTCTTATTAACGGGAAGGAGAAAAGGATTCAATATGAAGGCTTGCATACAATCTGCTTCAAGTGTGGAAAATATGGGCATGCCTTGGAACAATGTAGAGAGGCTACCTCTAGAGATAACGCTGAGATGGAGAAGAGCGGGGCTGGTGAGGAGCTGGGCTGGAATCGGAGTCTGTCTAGAAGGCGAAGGCGAAGGCGAAGATGTAGCCGGGTGAGAAGCAGGTGGCGCCGGAGTACGATGAGTGGGTGATCGTGCAACGCCCTTGAAGAGGAACACGGGGAACAAACAGCGAAGGAAGTATGCGAGATCTGCGGCGACATGATCGAGCTCCTCATTAAAAATCATAGGGATCACGATTTGCTGCACTTGTTTCTGAAAATGACGGTGCTGAAGGGCTTCAAAGTGCACAGAACCAGGGCTTGAAAATTCAAATGAGGGACCCACTGAAGGATACATCTAGTGGGCCGAGAAGAGAGAATATGACAGCAAGTAAGCCAGAGCACTATCCAGTAAGGAAATGCCTATCTACAAAAGTAAAAGAAGGAAAACGGCCCATGGAGACATATCTAGAAGCAAAGGCACTTATGGAGATGAGAGGCCCACCAAATCCACCTATCCTCCAAGAACACATGACACGGGAGTGGGGTACTAGAAATGAGACACGATAGGAGGTCACATACGAGGAAATGAATCAGCTAGTGGCACTAAGTTCATCGGACTCCAGGATGCAAGCAATGGATGCTGTGGATGATCAACTCGACCGTAGTGCATTGAACCCATACCGTGTCATAGGTCATGTGCTCTTAAACTCAAAGGACGACGTTATGGATGACGATATTGTGCCCAGGGAAGAGTCAAGTGCTCAAAACAGTTTGTGATAGCTCCTGCACATTTACATTAAAATTTTTAATTATGAATTTATTATTTTGGAACACCAGAGGTTCAGGGAATAGACACTTTGTGCAGTTGATCCTAGAGTTAAAAAGGAGACATAATCTCCAATTCCTTGAATACTTGAACCCCGACAAAGTGGAGAAAAGGCGAGGAGTCTAGCAAGACATGGGGTTATGAGAACGTTGAAATGATTGAAGCTGTGGGTTTTAGTGGCGGCATATGGTGCTTTTGGAACAATGAAAGTAAATTTAGAGTAATAAGGAAGCAAGATCAAGTCATTCATGGAATTTTTAGCGAGGGATTAGCGTCTAAATGGCTGCTCTCGATGGTTTACGGCAGTTCGGATATGAGTAAACAAAAGATCCTGTGGAAGGAGTTAGAAGTAATGGCAGTCAACACCCCTTGTAGATGGTGTGTATGTGGTGATTTCAATGCAACCTTGAGAGATGATGAGAGAATCTCAGCTTTACCACGTCAATCGCATGCAGACATGCAAACTAGCTCGCTTTTCAGCTAAGCAGAAATGGTACAGCAATCTCCCACTTATTCTTTGCAGATAATTTAATTTTATTTGCAGAGGCAAGTTTGGAGCAGGCCGGGGTGTTTAAAGCATGCCTAGATGACTTTTGTTCTGCATCAGGTGAGAAGGTAAGCAATGAAAAATCCCGCATATTCTTCTCCAGTAATATTAGCCAAAGTATCGCACATGAAATTAGCAGTTTTATGGGATTTACACCCACGTCATACCTTGGTATGTACCTAAGAGCTCCTTTGCACCATAAGCGAGTGTCATAGAATACGTTCAAATTTATCTTAGGCAAGATGGGTAGTAGACTTACTGGGTGGAAGGCGAAGACTTTGTCCCTAGCAGCGCAACACACGCTGGTTTCATTTGTCATGTCTGCAATTCCTGTGTATTCTATGCAGTCAGCACCCTTACCAGTCTCGATGTTATCAGAAATTGATAAAAAAAATGCCATAAGTTCCTGTGGGAGGGGGAGTAGATCAGAGGAAGATCCACCTAGTTGCTTGGGAAAATGTCTATAGAAAAAAAAAAAAAAGGAAGATGTGTAATGATCTTCTCAAAAAGCAAAATAACAAATAAAGGAGGAAGGGGAAAGTTCACTGGATATATAGATATTTATGCCACTTGTTCGGTTACAGTTTGAGAAAACTACAGTAAGAAGAAGAAATTACAGATAGAAGGGAAGAAGATAATCAGAGAGAGAGAGAGAGAGAAGAATAATCAGAGGGAAAGACACTTCACAAAATTCTTGGACACCTCCACTATGCTTCCCCTTTTCGCTTATATTCCCATCCCCAACCCTATATGGATCCCACCTATTTGAGGCCATTTTTTTAAGCTTTTGGCCCAATTCTTCCCATTGGGCCCATGTATTTCCGGATCATAACATTGCCTTCCCCACGGCATTGACCTTGTCCTCAAGGTCAAGAGAATGAATAGTGGCCGAGACCAAACATAGAATATTATCCCATTACAAAGTGTCACGGCAATGGCTAAATGACAATCCTCAAGTGCAGCAGCTAGTGGCAATTTATGGGAAACTGTCAAGTTAATCATAGTCAGCATTGAAGTCATAGGATACCCAAGTCGAACAAGCCAATTATGTAAACCAAAGGCAATCGTAAGCCAAACAAGAATTAGCTTTATAGGAGGATCCAAACCATTCCAAGAAAGAAAGGTATGAGCAACCGAAAAGATGCGGGCTTGAAAGCCTCCAGTAAAATCATCTTGGACAATTGTGGAAACCAAAACATCAATCATCATGTAATCATTTCGAGTTTTAAGATATTGGTCTTCATTTGTAGTAGCAAGGATAACAACGAAGTTTTGATAGATCAATTTAGTCTCTTTTTCAAGATGATTCACCATATTCGTCAGTAAGTTGCAAGAGAAGGAGCATTGGGGGCCGCTTTGTGATGGATGAGATAGGGAAAATTATTCGTGATAATAATGCTACCCAAGGGAATCAAATAGATAGGAAAAAGGTAGAATTGCAACCCCTTTTGTTGCAAATGAGCTCTAAAACATTGCAAATGGGTACACCAACTTTGGATATAGTCTAAAAGTAATGCAGCCCCTATTGATCCTGCATCTGTTGAGAAAATGGCAGCATTTAAAATCACAGAAGCAAGGTCCTGATGCAATTTGGATTGAACACCAAAATTGTTCAGGTCCAATAGACTATGAAATATTGGCATTAAATCAGATTCCAAATCTCTCCCTTCCAAGATAGAAAATGTAACTTCACCAGAAGGTTCAATAATTGACAACCTACTTACCAACCTCTGAAAAGTATCAGTGATGAGCTCACACAAGTTATAAAATCCAGAAGTAATGAAGAATTCACCAATTGGTTGCATCATATTGATGAAACGTGGCCCATCATCCCAAGGTGAATGATGTGTTATATATATTGGGTAACTCATCATAGTGTGATCTCCATAATGCTGATGCTCCTCATTGATAATTAGCAAATACTGATGTAGAAAAATATGGAGTGCTCTTTGGTCTTTAGCAAAAATCAAATAGAAAAACCCACCAATGAAACAGATGGAATGAGGAACCTATGCTTTACCTTCCCCCCTATTGAAACTCTTGCAAGTAGGTTTCATACTAGTTGGGTCTCTCCAATGATTACTAATAACATTCACAAGCTGAAGCTCTAACAGTGAGATGGAGATAGATGATATAATAATATGATGCTTGATCATCTGTTCTGACCCATTCTTTGTTTCCTCATAATCCCAAACCATATAATAATTAAGCCCGTCTATTACAATACCTCAACCATTGAAATGGACCTTGTCCTTAAGGTCCAAGTTTATAAAGATAGCATGAAAAATAACCAAAGCTTGAAACCAAGGCACTCCCATTCTTGTATCAGAGTTACCAAATTTTCCAAAATCCAAGCCTATTTGCAAGAAATTAAGTGGTAGCAGCTTAAAAAGACCAAGATATGCAGCAATAAGTTCTTTGAGTAGGGCATATCGTTCATTGGAGCAATTTATCAAACACCATGTATGTTGCTGAAGATAGTGTTGGATTATATGATAATGAAAATGAAAGGGCTCTGTCAATGGAAAATTACAATAGCTACCAGGATCAAAGAGCAATCGCATTTGCATTTCATTAATCCCAAAAATGACTGGAGGTGTAGACACAATCTCAATCCTCTTAGCAAATGCATATTCATTGGAAGCATGGGTATATGGAGTAAAAGTTATACTAAGAGAAGCTCCAGCCATGTTGACCAAATATTCATGCATGAGAGAGTCATAGTTCAAAGTTAATACCATTAGAGCAACATTAAAGTTCCTAAGAAGCATGCAAGATTGAACAGTGACAGAGAAAATCGCTGACCCTTTGAAGTTGCTCATGACCCAGAGCCTTCAGAATGATGAATGCCAAAAGTGAACCCAAGAAGCTCCTTAGTAACATAGTCAACCAAATGATCCATAGGTAGGATAGGAGGCCGCATGCATTGGGCGTTCTTGTTTTGGGCTTCCATATTGGAGGGGAAAGTAAACCCACTCTCTATTATTTGAGACACAACAGAACAAGAATTGTTGAGTGCACACCCATCCATTGTAAGGGCTAACTCCACCTCGTCTTCGTATGGACCATCAGCTTCATCATCTATTGCTTCCTCATCCTTATGCACTTCCTCCTCATCATGTTCCGTTTCCTTCTCTGTTTTTGTGAGGTCAAAATGGAAGGCAATAGTGCATGTGATATTGGAGTTTATGTAGTCGGATGTTCGCGTTGTGGAGAAGATTGGTACAATGGCATATCAGCGGTGGAGTTGAAGCACATACCTCCGACAGTCATTGATGATAAATGTTCCTCTCCTAATCCCAATTGACGCACCATGGCCTCAATGGAAGCCGCATTTCGTTCTAGGTGACTCCTGAGCCCATCAAGGGAAGCCTCAATTCGATCGAGACAGGAAGATTCATATGCATTCCTTGCAGCAATTAATTCTTTAATCCGAGCAAGCCAAGAAGAATTGTGTTCATGTTGCTCCATCGTGAAAGCTCTCAACGAAAGCACCAATTGTAATGACCTTCTCAAAAAGCAAGATAACAAATAATGGAGGAAGGGGAAAGTTCACTGGATATATAGATATTTATACCATTTGTTCGATTACAGTTTGAGAAAACTACAGTAAGAAGAAGAAATTACAGATAGAAGGGAAGAAGATAATCAGAGAGAGAGAGAAAGAGAGAGAAGAATAATCAGAGGGAAAGACACTTCACAAAATTCTTGGACACCTCTACTATGCTTCCCCTTTTCGCTTATATTCCCATCCCCAACCCTATATGGATCCCACATTCCCACCTATTTGAGGCCATTTTATTGAGCTTTTGGCCCAATTCTTCCCATTGGGCCCATGTATTTCCAGATCATAACAAGATGGTGGACTGGGATTGGAGAAGGCTAGGACCCAAAATGATGCTTTCATGATGAAACTTGGGTGGGCCATGATAAAGAGAAGAGATGCTCTTTGGGTCAGAGTTATGAGAGAAAAATATTGGTGTGGAAGGGATGTATTACATGTAATCAATAAGAATAGGTCTGGCTCAAGAACTTGGAAGGGAATAAAAAGCAAATGGGATGATTTACGTGCTGGTCTAAAGTGCAAAACAGGGAGGGGTGACACGGTGCGCTTCTGGCCAGACCATTGGCTCGAAGGTTTTGGTCGGCTAGCAAATAATACATATCAAAAGTTACCGCCGGAATATATGGAGCATAGGGTAGCAGACTATTTTGATGATAGGACTGGGTGGAATCGGAATCAGTTTGCTCCTTTCTTACCCTCACATATTGTGAGATGTATATATTGAGCAAACACAGGTACTTCGAAACAGGGAGGATATACCGACATAAAGGTTATCATCGTCGGCGGGGAGTTTCTCAAAATCGATCAGCATACGACAGCCTCCGTATACCAAGTGAAAACCAAGATCAAGCGATATGGAAGCATCTGTGGAAGCTCAGTGTACCATAGAGGTGCAAGACCTTCATGTGGTTGTGTTTGCATGATAGACTGTTAACAAACAAAGTGAGGCTGCACCATGGATTAGCTGATTCATCGCTATATGGCATATGCAAAGCCTGTACAAAGAACCTTTTTCATGCGCTCTGGGATTGTCCAGCAGCATATGAGATAGTGTCGAGAGATCAGTTAACAGCCTTCTGCAATATACCGTCTAGGCATGAATGGATAAAATGGCATATTCAGCAAGGGTTCGAAGTAGATAGGACCAGATGGGGTGTATGGTTCATGTTATTGTGCCAACACGAGTGGTTATCTCGGAACTTGAAGGTTTTTTATGGGAGACAAGACAATCCGATCTTAGTTTAAGCTAAAGTACGGGCATGCATTAGATGGAAAGATGTGGGGAACTTGATGAACAGAGGACAAAATCCACCACATGAAGAGTGGAGGCAACCATCATCTAACTATGTGAAGATGAATGGTGATAGGGTAGCAATAGTAGACAAAGGTAATGCAGCTTGAGGAGGCTTAATCCGTGACTCAAGTGGGAAATTACTACATGGCTTTATGTGCAATCTGGGAGCGATGGGGAGTTTCAATGTTGAGTTATGGGCTGTCATCTGGGGCCTGAAGATCGCATGTGACAAGGGCTATAAACACATTCTTGTGGAGAGCAACTGTGTGGAGCTTGTGGAGATTCTATGCTTTAGGAGTTCTGAAACAGTAGAGCAGGAGGAACTTATCAGTACCATCAGGGACCTACTTGATCGAAATTGGGAGGTCTATGTCGCATGGTGTCCTTGGGAGGTGAATTGTGTGGCGGATATGCTGGCCAAGGAGTCTCTGCATGGAACCTCGGTGTTAATTCAGTTGTCAACACCACTGACGTTCATCCTCGAGGCGTTGCCTTAGGATATCCATAGTGTTGTGCTAAGTACTTAGTTTTGAGCTTTCAGCATATAAAAAAAAAAAAAACATAGTCACTTATAGTTAATGATAGCCTGATTTTGGTAATTCAAAACATAAAAATAAGAAATCATCAAAATAGTAACAAACAAAAGCAATAGATCCTCTTAAAGGTAATCTAAATCCATTAAAACTAAAAATAAATGTTCAGAATCTTTTTTTAAATAAACAATATTCTAGCATGATTTAATTGTATTTATCATTATTTTATTTTTTGGATTACAATTTCATTTATCATTATATTCACTCCTCAAGTTTTTTAATATAAGAGCTAGTTAATTTATTCAAGGGATATTAAAAAATTAAAGCTAAATAAAGTAGTTCAAGTATTTATGTTTGTTATTTATCTCCAAATTAATTTGGTTGATTTATAAACTAACATATGATCCAATAATATTCATAAATAAATATTTTAAAGTAATATATTTAATTTCCTTCATCTTCCTAAAAAAAGTCAGTTGGTTCTTATACCTTACTCTTTAATATAAGAACCAGTTGATTTTTTCAGGGGTGATTAAAAAAACTAAATACATTACTTTAATTTAAAGTATTTATAATTATCATTTTTCTGCAAACTAATTTATTTTATTTATAAAGTGACATGTATTCTAATGATACACAGCAATAAATACTTTTTAAATAATATATTTAGTTTTCTTAATTAAAAAAATAACTAGCTTTTATATTAACAATTAGGGTAGTATTAAGAAAAAGAGGTAGTATATATCACTTAAATGTAATAGCTAGTTTGATCAAAGTTGATTTTTTTTTTAAGTTACCAAATATGTTAACAAGTCATTTTGTTTCGAGACTAAGAGCATAAAGCTTTTTACCTCTCCCAATAAATGTGATTCTTAATGCAAGAATTTGTTTTCTCATCTTAACAGGGGTGAAGCTTACCATCTTAACCCATAGTTTGTTAGCGATCAAAACTCAATTTAATAATTAGCGTATTCACTATAATGTCTTTTTAATGTTTTGACCTATTGGCTATTTGGGCCGACGGAGCTTTAATTATACTTGATCTGTTCATTAGTGTTATTATGTAACTTTGTACGTTAAATAAAAAAAATAGAGTTAATAACTAAGAATGGTTAAATCTAGTAGAATGAGCTAATTCCTCGTAACATAGTTAATTAGTTCATGACACCTGGATATAGTTCTCTTTAACAAATTCAAATTTATTAACGATGTAAACAAATAGTAAATTAAGGATATTAAATTTAAACTTTGTAATGTGAATTATAGATGGTTATAATATGCAACTGACCCATAAGAGGTTGTGTAATTTAAATCATACTTGATTATTTAAGATTCCTTAAATCAAAGACGGCCAGAGTTTATATAATTAGATTATGACTACAAATTATCATTTTATAAATTTTAAATTAATTTAAATTAAATGAATAAAATTAAGAAACTTAGAATCTCTGATGAAATTTTTTAATAACATTAAAAATGGAACTAAAATGTATGTTTTGAAAATAGATGATTGGGCAATGGAAATTATAATTCTTAATCATCCAAAATGAAATACTAATTAATCGGAATGTTTTTAAGATCATCATATATATGCGATGCACACACAAGTCATTTGCTAGATTAATACAAGACCATGTGATATACCTCTGATAATATAAGTGTCAATTGATTTTTAATATCCGTATATAAGTTATGTTAATTAATTTAAAAAAAATGATAACTATAAATACTATAACAATTTATTTAACTCTTGTATTAGGTACACATATATAGCATATATTAATCCTAACTAGAGCCATCATCTGCATATATTGAATTGAATCGACAAGAAAAGAGAACAATTTTGCTTCATTTTCCTTTCCCTTTATTTTCCTTCTCTTTTTTTACTTCTTCTTTTTCTAAAATTTGTTCGTAAAAGAAAATTTGAGTTTGAGAAACTTTAATAATAACAATAACTCTACATCAATATTGTGTATCCAAAAAATATATCAATGTTAACACAATTGACGTTAATAGGAGGATAATTATGCTAAAAAATAGAATACAAGTTGAACGAGTTAATTTAATAATAATTTTTGTTTAGGTTTTTCTTTTTTCTGACATTATTATATTATAATTGCATGATTTTGGATCTATGTATGGAAAAAAATTTCATCATACACAATTAAATTTGATTAAAAAAAATTACAAGAAAGTTGACAGTTTAATTTCATAGCAGAATAAAGAAGAGATATAAATCTTTTGAAGTGAAATGATAAAATAATATTTTTTACTATTTTTGGATTTATTTTTTTAAACAAATCGTTATCTACTGTAATTGTTTTGCCATCCATTATCCATTGTAATAATTAATCAACTATACTGTCAATATTATACTAATATTTGCAACTAACCTTTTTTTAAAATGAACAATGACCAATTTTCATATTTAAGGGAAAATAGTGGTGAAATAAATGAAAGTAATGTGAATTTAAGTGAGGATGAGGCAGACCGAGAAATACTTACATACTCCCGGAGTGCCACGTCATTCATGTTCTGTCTAATGAGAATATTCCAAGTGTCATCTATTGTGGATCTCATATCCCATAAATTTCTCTTAATTATTCATCTTTTTCCATAATAAATATCTATTGTAATGGGTTATGGAAAAATGAAAACAATTAGGAGAAATTTATGGGATATGGGATCATAATATATGACATTTGGAACATTTTTATTGGGCAGAGCATAAATGACGTGGCACTCCGAGAGTATGTGAGTATTTCTCAGGGAGACCATCCTTGCATTGATTGTATCATTGATATGGGATGACATTGGAGGATAAATCTTTAAATATATAGTATAACGGTAACACTGGTAAAAAAAAAAAATTAAAACAAATACTATAAGGTTAACCACTTTTTCTTAAAAAATAATAAGGTTGAAAAGAAAATAAAGTATTATATCAAATTCAGACTATATATATTTTTTAATCAATGTAAAATATGAAATATACAATTTATAGTGCAAGGAACATATCTACTATCTAGAATGAAATAATTCAAATTTAAATTTAAAGGTTGTGTCACAATGGGAATAAATACTTCCTCTATTTGCGTGTGTCTTTAAATTTTCGGCACACAATTTAAAAAAATATAATAATATTTCAAAAAAATTTGCACATTTTTAAGTTCATCGTTAATTCATTTTATTTCTAATAAAAAGAAAATAAGTGTACCAATAAATACGGCAGTAAAATTAGCAATAAATGTAACAAAATTACAAATATAAATAAAATAAAAATTAATAAATATTGCATGAAATGTTTAAATGCGTATTATAATAAATTTTTCCCAAAAAAAAATGTCTCTATTCTTTTGGCCAACAAAAAGATTTACGTTTTGAGAAGATGGGAGTGTTGAAAAATATTAAAAAGAAAGGAAAGAAAGAAAGAGGCAAAGCAATAGATTGAAACATTTAAAGCCAATTTCAGGAAAAGTACACATGAAAGTAGGAGTGATGGTTTAGTTTCAAAGAATGATAATAATGACCAATGAGTTGTTGGTTGATGTAATCAATAACCTCAGTTTGAATTCTGAAAAACATTTATTAGAAGAGACAAAAACTCTCTATACACTACAAAAAAACATCCCATTTCTGATGGAATTTGTCACGGAATTACAGATGGAATTGTGGTTTGCCACGGAATTTCCGACGGAATTTTCCATGGAATGAATTTTGGACGGAATTCGTTCCGTCGCAAATTTCACCATCACAAAACGTTTACTGACAAATTTTCATTCCGTCGAAAATTATCGACGGAATATTCCGTCGAAAAATTTGCCACGGAATTTCCGACTGAATATTCCGTTGGAAATTTGCCATGGAAATTTCCGTGGCAAATTTCTTTTTTTTAAATAAATAATAATGCCACATGGCACCTCCGCCAGCTCCGCCAGCTGCCACCTCACCCGGACCCCTGCCACGTGGCACCTCCGTCAGCTGCCATCTTCATCAGCCACCACCTCACAACTAGGCCTGCCATGTGTCACCTCCTGTAGCTGCCACGTGTTGCCACATGATAAATTCTCAATTTTGCATCCTCCAGGATTCGAACCCCCGACCAACTGTGCACGCGCATGATCCCTTACCAATTGAGCTGCAACAACCTTGTATCTTCTAAACGCATATTTAAATATATATAATATTATACTGCATAATAAATTATTTATATATAATATTGATTTTAATTAATATATTAATTAAGATTTAATAGTAAATAATAATAAAATAAATAAGAATAATAAATAAAAAATTAAAATTAATAATTAATTAATAAAAATTATTATAAATAAAATAAATATTATTTCTAATATGAAATATGATGTTTTTTTATAGTGATATTCTAAGTTGGGGGGACTTGGTCAAATAATAAAAGGATGATAATTGTGGATGCGGAGTAATCATTCAGAAAAGATCATAATAGCTAGACTTGTGGCTGGAACAGAAGGTATAGAATTTTAGCCTTTTACTTTAACTATATCGAAGCCATTAACTTTAGTGCAATAGGTTGCGAGAGCATTCAATTTTTTTAGGAATATTATTCATGACTCTAGATTGTTTATCCACAAGGACTCAGTAGTTGTCTCTACCCTTGTTCCTAGAGAAGATCGTGCTTTTGTGGATTATTTAGCTAGATCATCCTACAGTGTGGAGAATAACTTTTTGTATCGTTGACTAACCATCACCTGGAGGTGGACTTTGATGAATGAATATAAACTTGTCTTGTATTTTCATTCTGATTATGAGTGAATCAATGGAACCCAGTTTGTAATTTGAAAAAAAAAAACATTTAAAACCATGTCAGCTCACCATCCATCATTGAGCTTTTTAAGAAGTATAATGAATGGGTGAGTTGCAACAATAAAAAAAATTGTTAATTCATATGGCTTTGCTTATGTTGAGTGGGCAACCACAATTTTGACTTTCTTTAACATAAATTTATCCTAACTGTAATTTCTCCTATTATTTTACATTGGGCTTGTTTGCCAGAGCGTTGGCAAATCACGTTTACACAAATCAGAATAAAACTCTTCTCATATACTTACTTCATAAACTATAAATCATGTTGAAAAAGTGGCTTTCACTATTGATTCAACTAGGCCTAATTGCTGATATGCAGTTTCTTTAAGGGGGCTTTTGTTTTCCCTACTGTTAAAATGTTTCACGTAGTTTAATAACTTTTTTCTTGAGTTAGCCCATATCTCGAACTTTTACACTAGGCACCTTAACTTATTTACTTACAATTATAAACAGTTCATTCAAAACTATGCCTAAATTTAATGTTGGGCAATATCTTAAATAAGCTTTCAATAGAAAGTGTCTAGAAAAAGATAAAAAAGAATTACAACGCGATTTTGAATTGCTTATAGTACGAAACTTAAAAGTGGAGTTGTTTTGCCATATACGTGACTTTCATTTGGGACCAAAAAATAATTTTTTAAGTATAATTTTCTTCTCTAATTTGGATATAATAAACAATACAACAAAGCAGCACCTTGCAAGTTTTCCAAATCAATCATCGCCACCTAATATTTCCTCCCTCTCCCATCTACCTCGCCTTTCCAATTCCATCACCTTGTTCTGACCTGCCAAACACCTGATTGTTAGGTATTGAATCAGACAGGAAGTTCACTTTTGTTCTCACATTGTCATTCTCTGGGTGCACGTCAGTCTGTGTGTGTGTGTGAGAGAGAGAGAGAGAGGACCCAAGTAGGTAAAATTCATTTTACCCATCATTCAAGTGTATTATGTATAAACATACATAAGCTATCTAGATTATGGGGAGTCACTAACAGGAATGAAAAGTAATTAATAACTCTCCAATTTTTAATATATTTGAGATATATTTAAAAAGTTATCAATATAATTTTAAAAGATTCTGAATTTAAAATAGTAAATATATCAAATGATGTATTATCTTAGAGATTCATTAAATTATAACTGATAATAATAATTTAAAATTTTTCAAAAATTTTATTTTTCTTTTATTCTATTTCTTTTTATTTTATTATTTTTTTAGGAAGGGATGGAAAAAGGAAATCTTTACAAATCAAAAGATTAAGAATTATTAAAAGAAAATAAGATCAAGACAGAAAAGGAGCTGGTGGTTTGGCAACTATAGAAATATATATATATATATATATATATATATATGGAACACACGCTAAGTGGGGAGAACCTCACACGCATGTTCACAACATCCATTGAATACGCGCACGGGATCCAGGAACACAAGCACGGAGGCGCAAGACACACATTCAGAGCACGAGAGCCAACCTTCAAAGGAGAAAAAAAGGAGAGAAAGAAGGCGTGCATCAGATCTCATCTACCATCATCAGTGTCTTCATCTTTCTTTTTCTCTCTTTATTTTCTTGTTCTTTGTACTTTTTTTGAATCTTATTATGAATTTGATTGAAGTCATGTGTGGCTATTTTTTTTTAGTTTCCAGTAGCTATGAACTGATTTAAGGATTTGAGCATGTTTGAACCATTTATTTATGTTTAATTTTAATTGTATTTATTCAGTTTAAATTTTATTGTCTGCTTATTGTCTTATCAATATTAAGTATGAATGTGGGGAATTTAGATTAACTTTGGAAGATAAATCTAAATTGGACATTTAAATTGAGTAATGTGAGATTAGAGTTTATTCTAATTTGTCTTTAGGATAGGAATATACCTACGGAACTCATATAATCATATTAGAGTGACATTGTTCTAGTTAATACCACTTGAATAACTATATAAGGAATAATAATTTTATTTGAGAGAGGGTTGTAGATGATCGGGAGACACTACATCTATTTATACTCTAGATCAATAAGTTAAAATTTAAATATATTTATTTGGGTAAAAACATGCTATAAAACTTAAAGAAGGAATTAACCACTCTAAATTGATTGTGTCAATTAATATTTTCTATCGCATTAGAATTAATATTTTAGTTCATTTAAATTTATATTTTCATTATTCGTAGTTTGATTCGCTCAACTTAAATAAAACTTAAATTACTAGTGTCTATTTACTTATTAAACTAGAGTTAACTCACATGCGATGCATGAGATATTAGAAATGATAGTGTATGATATCATAGTGTATTTTATAAATTTCTCAATATAAATTAGAAGAACATTAAATATTATGTTACAATTATATCTTATACTCTCATTTGAGTTATCTTTTATTATAAAAAAAAATCCCACACTCATGACTTATCCCAAGAAAAAGTTTCATATAATTTTAAAATATAAAATAATGACTTTCTTAATTTTGTATCCAAACCTTTAAAATTTAGGTGATTAAAATTATAGTTCTATTTAGACTTTACAATGAAATATAGCTATGAACAAAACATAAACAAATAATACTTCCCTCTTATCTTCCATAAAAATTTAATCCAGGTGAAAAAAAAATCATTTTTTGCTATGTATTTTTAAAAAATATAATTTTTTTAATGATTCTAAATATAAATGGTAGAAGCTTATAATATATTGAAGTGTGTTTTGCTCAAATGAAAAATCTAAAAGCATAACTTTAGAAAAAATAAGGTAAATTTTAGTAAATTATTAAATCATTAAAGTGCAATTAAGTTGTACAAAATGCGAGTTGATAGACTTCAGAAATTAAATAAATTATTATTTAATTAGAATATTAATTAAATAAATTAATATTAAATTAGAATATTAATTCATTAAATCAAAAGTTTATATTATATATCATATATTCTTCTTACATGACAATCCATATTTCTTACTTATAAGATTAAGATTATTAACTATAGGAGCTTTTTAGTTAATAAATATAAGTTTTTTGAAGTTAATTTTAAACACTCAAACCCTTATCTAATTCCACTTAAACCCCATAATGAAATGAACCCATGAGATAGAGAAAAATAAATAATATTTCCCCTCTTTTTTAATGAACATTCCATCCTGCCAAAAATTTCATTTGTTGTTATGTATGATAAAAAAAAAGTTTAGCTTGTATATTAAAATGTATTTTACTACAATGAATAAACATCATAATTCAAGAAATATATATATAACATAAAAAAATACACTTTAACATAAAATATCATGTATTTCATTTTTAGTCCTTATTTTTGTTCTCATAAACTGCTTTCTTATATATATAAATATATCATTTTTTATTTAATTTGTTGTTGATGTAGTGCTAAAAAAATTTGTTCATAAATTTTATTTTCAAAAATAATGTGTGATTATTTTTGCTTTATCATACCATTTTCTTTACAATTGGTTCATACGCTCTCTTTGTTCATTCAATAATTGTTTAAAATAAGACCTTTTTTTAGAGTTTTAGATTTTATAATTTTAACAATATTTAGGAGTTAAATGATTTGTAAAACAAATACAAATGGTTTATTTTGATTAATTACCTAGACCTACTTACCTTAGTATAGTCCTATATATCTACTAATTTACATTTTATTTCCATATTGTTGGAAAAATGAAGACAGAAGTCTGTATTTTATTTTTTGAAAAATTGTTATGTCTATATTATAAAAGATAATATTAAAATGAGATTATTGTATTTAAAAATGAAATTGGAAGAAATTGATTTAAAATTTGAATTTTAAAAATAAAGATCCTTACCCATCATAAATGCAGAAAAAGAAACAATAGTTGTAATTAGAGTAGTTGAGTTGGGTCAATTAAAAGAAAAATAAATGACCAATCAAGTTATTAGTACAAGTTTTAGACATAATTGATTGATTGATTGATTATTGATTGAATGATATTTATTTATATACATTTTATTTCCATGATGTTGGAAAAAATGAAAACATAAGTTTGTATTATATTTTTTGAAAAATTATCATGTTTATATTGTAAAAAATATTATTAAAATGAGATAATTATATTTTCAGATGAAATAGGGAGATATTGATTTAAAATTTAAATTTTAAAGATGGAGATTGTTACCCATCATAAATGTAAAAAGAAAAACAATAGTTGTAATTAGAGTGGTTGGGTTGGGCCATTAGAAGAAAAATGAAGGACCAATCAAATTGTGAATATAAGCTTTAGAGAAATAAATAGAGGTTGACTTGGACCAATTAGAAAATCAATAAAGGATCAATCAAATTATAAGTACAAGCTTTAAAAAAATAATTTGAAATTTGATTGATTGAGTCTCTGTGAGATCAATCTTGATTTATCATAAATTATTTTTATGGCCCGTATACTTGTGGTGCATAATTAAATTTTTGGTAGCATTAGTAATACAAATTGTCCTAATACTCAAACTAAAAAAGTATGCTTCCATGTTGGCCAAAAAAATAAAAAAACAAGAAGAAGAAGCATGATTCCATGATTTTGAAGACTTTTCTCGAGTCAGCACCAAAACGAAGTGTGCAACTCGTTATTTGATACCCTGATTCCTGAGCTATAAAACCGGATCATCAATCAAGTTGCTGTCCGGCTGACAGACTGAACATACATAATTTGACATGAGTATATGAAGAAGCAAAGCATGGAAACATGTCCCGGACCAAGTCAAATTGTATATGCAGATAGAATGAGTATGGCACTATAAGTAGGACGAAATCATAAAGTGGCTTTGCAAAAAGCCATCAGTAGCAGCAACAGAAGTAGCGAATGGAGAAGACTTCTCACGACGAGCTTGCGCAGTTACTCCGGCAAACCAGGCAACCCTCATGATCTGCAAACCAACAATCAATACCCACCAGCAAACCAGGACCCTATTTGTATGCACCATCCATGCTGGGGTGCTGAGTTCAGCCCCGACTCTCAAACCTCTCATCAGCTACAAGACAAGGTAAGACCCGTGAATGATCAGGGTTACGAGCCAGACTGTTGAATGCCAATGCCAGGTGAGAGCGTCAGTGAGAATTTGTACCAATAAAAGAAGGAGGAAAGGACCCAGTAAGATTGCAAAAGACATCCAAGGAAGTTGAGGTTGAAGAAAACCCTTCTCAGATCCAAATATCATCAATGGTGGAACAATAAATCCAGTAACAGTTGCAACGATGTTCCAGAACTGCTAACTAAACGGGGCCTTGCTTTTGCAATCTTCTGTTGAGGACTTTGGTCGTACACAAGAATCAGCCACGAGGAGAAAAATGGTCGCGTCAAGGTTAAATATACAATCAAGTCCAATCAATGACAGCAAACTAGCTATATTAGTGCCAACAAATAATGAAGATATTGGTAACCGCAACGCTGGAACCATGCCAGTGGTGAGAAGAACAGAAGGACCCAGAACCCACATGGGCCATTTGAGAAACAGAAACAAAACATCTGGTTGAAATTTTGTCTCTGCAGTTGCATCAGCACTGTTTATTGCTGGCTCATCCCTTTTATCAGAGTCGAGGGTATCGAATATATTGGCGACAGTCTGCAAGAATTTGTCACCCTGATCATCAGCAGGAGCATGTGACAGGAGATGGCTCTCATGGAGTCAACTTTGTGCAGCATATGCAGGATTGTTTCTTGTAAGTGCGAGGAAATTTGAGTACTTGGAATACTTTTCCCGCTTTCAATAATCCTGGATGAGCTCTCCGAAAGTGAAAATTTGTAATTTGAAAAGAGGTTGAACTAATGATGTCATGCCTCAATATATGCCTGTAACAACTCTGGATGTTTTTGTGTCGTTTATCTTTTGACACCTTGGCAGAGTACCAGATATCATGGGATCATGGTTAAATATAATATATCAGTTTGTTACTATATTTTTAGAAGTTATTAGTTTATTTTATATTACAAATAATAAAGAGATATTATTTATAAATATCTTTGTTAGTATTTTTATTATTAAGTATTATTAGAATATAGTATATTTAAGTTAAAGTATCTTAGTATATCTTGAATACAAATATTCAAATATTTGAATAAAGGTATTAGGATTATTTTAAATTAATTACTGTAATCTTTTTTTATAAATAGGTTAATCTTCCTAAAGCTAGTCATAGATAAATAATATATCAGTTTTGTTCTCTATATTTCTGGGTGATTCTCCTAAAGTATTTGGCTAATGAAGATGAGTGGAGCGAGATCCTTTATCTCTTTTCCTTATTGGAGTTCTTCATTGGTTATATGAGTTTAAGATCTTTGCTCATATTCTGATGGAGATTTTTCTTCCATCTTTCATTAACTTATAGAATTAGATTTTCACTTCATACTTTAATAAGGACCTATCACCCTTTTCTTGCTTTCTTCCAATTTAAATCCTAACACACCTAAAGTTAAGAAAGGGCAATCTGACGATGGCACATTCATTGCTGTTCCCATAATTTAGAAACTACATTTTTGCAATGAAGCTTGCAACATATAAAAAATCATCATATAACACTTCAAGCAGACATGGGAAAATATAACACTAGTCAATTTTCCCCCCGTGAAGAATATAATACTGGTCAAATGAAAAGAGAATGATTATCAAAGGGCAAGTAAAAAGAAAATCAGGGCCTCCATTATTGGATCGGACAATCTTTTTGCACATTAATTCATAAAATATTAGCCACCACTTCTACTGGGCATCTTAAAAGCATTCCATATGCCTAGAATACATACTTCACAGAACTTTATGATGAGATGGTTGTATGGTGAATGGGGGGATTGGCCGGATTATCAGTTGAGTTATAAGGAGCTGATTTAAAATTTCTCAGAGTAACGTTCCAGGAAACCATCTAGCTAACTTCTTTGAAAGATAAATATGATTAACTGATTAATATTATTTAATAGAATAGTATCCAATAATCCATTTATCATATTCCATATCCATCAAAACCATCCATTATTAAAGTGTTAGCTTGAATTCATAACATAATTTTAATATATGAATTATCTTTTGGCTACAGTGAGCGCATTTGAATTTGAAATGTGAAGGAACAGTTAGAAACACAGTCAATAATTCCAGATAGAGCTTTAATTAACTACAGTCCACAACAAACAGTAAGAATATAATGTCGTACAAGAATTTATACATCATGCCCTATTTCCCTTATAATGTTGCGTTAATGTTTTCATTTTTCTGAAGAGCACGAGTTAATAAAAGTTGAGATCTAAAATAGGCATACACCAAAACAGAAAACAGAATTATTCAACAATTGGCCAGGCAAACATGTTACCTATTCATAATTTGTATCTCTTATGATTCCAAATGGAGCATAACGTACAATCTTAAGAAACCCCACATCACAAACATAAAGAAAAAGTGACTTCTTCAACTTTTGGGTAAATTACGCTTTCAACTTGAAAATTTAATTTGTCCCCTTCTTTATAGAATCCTATTCAATTCTCCTTGTGTTCAATCCGTTATTACTTCACCACCGTGAGGCACTTTTGGTACAAATTTCAACAGAAATAATCTATTGAATGTTAAAATTATGAACGATTTCATTATTCCTTATATGTCCCACATAAACTTTGAACAGTTTCATTGTCTTTGACCTGCTACAGCTATTATTAGGATTAAAAGGAAACAAATAAGAGGCATAATGGTTTGGAAAGCAAATAGATTCTAAAGAATCTGGCAATCTGGTGTGAAATCATTAACTTTCTGATGAAAGAGAAATTAACAGAACAACAATCTTTTACTTCCAATTTATTTTAATTTCCTCTTCTTGTCTTTTTGCATATTAGGTTCGAAACGTAGATAATCACGAGGTCGCAACATTCAATTCTTATCAAGGCAGGTAAATATTTATGTATGCATCCCCTCTCTCTCATTAGAATACTAAAAAAAAATGGGTACAGATTACACAATTAAGTTTAGCACTCTTCATCCCGGCTGATTAGCAATTCTACAATCTATGTGTCTATGCTCTGATCTCTTTCACGCATATCTTTATATAATCGATATTAAATCCTATGAAGATTCGTTTTCAACTAAAATCTTGTCTGCGCGCATATAAAGCTAACAATTACACACAGGCCACCAGAGGGAAAGTGTCAGAACAACAGAAACTTTGTTGGGGATTTTATAATATAACTCATTTTGCATGACATGTCTGATAAAATAATCAATTCAACAGTGTCAAAGAGCTCTGAAAGTCACACTTATGAACTAAGTTTTTCCTTGTCACAAGACAAAACAGAAACCAGACAATAAAAAATAAAACGCAAAAATTTTTCGCTCGTTAGTTAAAATTCCTCTATGATGCTCAAATAATTGATGGTAAAGAATATAAATGGCACACGGCAGCTAATACTATTACTGTTCCGAAACGAGTGAGCAAAAAATCAAGTCAAACCAGATTCGGCGCTCCTAGACATAAATTAAAGCTAAAATTCAAGTAGGTTTTCAAGTTTTCTTTTCCCATCGATTCCCATCAGCCAAACAGGAGATGGCTGGAAAGTAAATATGTAATGAATCAGAGACGATTTACAGGAAAGGCAGAAACATGTTGTGATTTTAGAGGAAGATGAATCCAATAGGAAAATTAAAACTGGAAGAAAGCAAATCATTACCTCTGGCTCTTCGGCAAATCATAAAAATCAAACGCGATTGTACAGAACAACACGTGGAGTAGGGAGGAAATGTGAAAAAACATACAAAACCTTCGAAGATGAAAAATAAACAAATCTTCTGGTTTTACTAAGGCATCGGACACTGAAATATTTTATTTAATTAAATATCATGATTTTTTTGTTTCATTTTAGTCATCAATATAATATTTAATTATTTTTTACCCCAAATTATAATTTTCTCCTTAGATTATCCTTATTAATTTTACGTATTTTGGTTTTATTTAAGCTTAGTTCAAATGTATATGATTAATAATATTATTTTAGAAAAGCTAACATCCATTAGGTACAAATAATCAAAATAACTATTTTTTAAGGATGGAGTTGAATTCTATATCTCAAAGAGAAGATTATGAACAAAAATTAAAAGCTACTCTAGGGTCTTTCATCACCTTCCATTTAGATATATTAAAAGATTGGAGGGTGATCAATGATACAAAAATTTCCTTTAAGACTATGAAAGTATTTTGTTATGTTGTCATAAAGAGAATTATTCTCCTTTAGTACATAATTAACTATGACTTGTCAATCAATATTACTGAGAAATGTTGCTTCTTGAATTATATCACTTAAGGTTGGCAAAAAAGAAAAAAAAGAATTATATCACTGAAGGGATGTGATAATATACAGTTAGTAACGATATCTATTTTTCTATTACCTTTAACCAGTATAGATATAGGGGCATAAATGATTCCAATCAACTTAGCAATAGTTGGTGGGCGTTAGTTAGTTTGCAACAAAACCCAACCACCAGCTTCCTTCATGATCCTTGATGATACAGCCACACCAGCTCCTTCCATCTTCCAATACTGAGCCATCGACTTCAAGCCTGGTAAAGTCACTTGGAGTGTTGTGTCAAGCATCATATATCATCGCAATTTGAGGACTGATGCAATGAGCTACTATTTAGAATGTCCTGATCCAAACAAGCTGTAAAGAAACTAGCTTTTACATGTATGCAGTCATCAGAATCAGAGGAGCCAAATAGTTTATTGCACCACCTAGCTGGTTACCCCAAATAGGATTGACCAACAGATTTTTTGAAGTGTAGCAATGTTTTGCTCTAAGTTCCCTTTAACGCAATCTCGTCCTTGCAGGGTAATGAAGGTGTTTCAGAACCAACATAACACCATCTAGCAATGGCATTAAGCCAATCTCTTATTATGTGCATGCACTCCTCGTGGTGGTCACATCCAAAGGGGCAGTTGGTTCTTCCAACGATCCCCCTCCTTGCCCTGTAGTTATATTATATAAGATATCATCGGATACTAAATATTGATACATTTTTTATAAGAGATTTGAACTTTAGTTTATCACGTTGTGAGAACTAGCTCCTTTTGTTAACCAAACAACTATGGGTAAATGGTACATGGTTAACACATATGGAATAGTCAATCTCAAGAAAGGTTGAACCCCCAAAACAAGTATGGGCGTTCCTCTAATTTAGCAAAGCGAAAAATGGGTTTCAATATTCTTGGAAATAGTGTTGGATGGCATTGGCTCACGGTGTGGGTTCCTATGCCCACACTCTGCCTTTAAAATTATGGGCATTTTAGACATTTTCCTTTCAAAACTATTTTCATTTCAGTCTTAGTGGCCTGCAGTGTATTTTCAGATTTCTTCGGTCCCGGTTTTCAATTAAATTGCTTCAAGGGTCCTTTATTGAGCTTCTCTTTATACATCGTATCCAGGTACTTTTTGAAATTTGTAGAGTTAAATGAATTTTAAAAATTGCTTCAAGTTAATTTCTTTTGTTTTTAAGAGATAGTGATAGGCTAGTTTGTATGGGTTGGGACTTTGTAGACTAAAGAGATCGAACGCTTCCTTTAAAGCTTTTTTAAGCATGAGATTATGAATTCGAACCCTCTATTGAAACATAATTGGTGTATGAATTATGGTTGAAAAAAAAAAGTAAAAGTTTTTCTAAACTTTTGAAGGGTTAAGGTCCATAAATATAAGGAATGTACATCTGTCACTACAAATTTTTCTTGGGTGAAAAAATGCATATAAATTTTTTTAAATGTGACAAAAATACCGCCTCCGTTAACTTGTGTGTAAACAACGTTTAGTTTTTCCTTTGAAGGACCCCCCACTATTGGTTTTAAATGATTATTTTTAAAAAAGGGGAGACGACTCTGTGATAAATTGGGGGGGGGGGGGGGGATGGCCAAGTACAAAGAGAGGAGAAATAAAACGAAAAGGTATTTATGTTTAAGAGAAAATGAAGAATTAAATGGACCACCCAATAATAATGAATGGTATTTGATTGAGATGAGAGAATACAAGGAAAAGGGACTGAACGGGGTCTACCGGTCTAGTGCTAGTGGAGTGGGGTCTGCGGATGAAATGATTTTACACAGTTTTAATGGTGACTAGTAGGGTTGAGGGGTTGAAGAAGATATATTAGCACAATAATGGAAAGAAGGGAGAGATTGGGTAAATGGCTATCCATCAGAACACAAACCCATTTCATTGGAACTTTATTTTATTTTATTTTTTTATTTACAGCTGGTGGCACTGGCAGACGCCTGCAAATATGAGCAACCTCACAAGTTTTTTCCCCCAAAAAAAGTTGTGTTTTGTGGGCAAACTTTTTTTTTTTTAAAAAAAAAAAAAACTCCCTATCTGATGCTGATAGAGACATATCATGTATGCGAGTTTTTGCATTTTTTTTTTCTAATTTTTGATGATGCCGCATGATAGGTGGAAATACAGGTTGCATGATATATTACGTTGCAAAGCTAATTTAATACAATTTGATCAACTAATGTTTCATCATTTAAATTTGTTAGGACAAATCAACATTCCTACGTTTTTACAACTTTTGGATTGCTATTGATTCAAAAAAACAACTTTCAAATACCTATGATATTTTGTGAAAACTTTTAAGATCTCAGTGACTCTTAACCCTATATATATATTATTTAACTTGGCAGGTAAAAATTAGAAGTTCTTTTGGCCAAAAAAATTAGAAGTATTTGATGATGTGCTAGGAGGCCATTGCCCTTTCGAGAATTGTGGGATCCATTATTATCAATTAGGCTCCATGTCTCATATTTTCAAAGCTTTCAACTTTGGCTGAAAAAGACTTAAACTTGCAGCAAGATGAGTTACCCCATCACTACATAATTTTACCCATACATGTTCTTAGAGGAAAAAGGAATATTTATCTTCATAATGACTTCATCACTCCCTCTCAGCATGGTATCAAAGAATACAACAGGTATTATCCTTTGCCTCTTTAGCTTTTCTCTTCATAAACAGGAAGTCTTTTGTATTTGATTAGTTTCTTCCACTAAAAGAAGCAAATAAAAATAAAAATACAATTTATCCATTATGTTCTGTAAGATTTTCAATTTACTAGTATTCATTATAGATTATAAATCTTTTCATGTTTTAAATTCATGTTACCTGTCCTTTTATTAATGCATTTTTATCTTTTATTAAAAAAAAGACTAAAATGACTGCAAAAGGAGTCATGCCCTGCATCATTCTGTTTTTCTATATTCTCCTGTAAACTGTGCAATAAAAGGTACTTTGAAAAAGTAATTATTCTTTGCCCTAGTAAAAGAAGTTTTAGCCATTTAAATATAACCTTAAACTTAAATTTTCCAAATATAAAAAATACTTTTTTAAAAAAGTTATTGTTATTAGGATTAATAATGTTCAAAGTTAGCCAGTGAAAGTTATATCAACATTGCCTTTGGCCACATTCTGAAACTTAATTTGAAAGCCATATTTCGTCCTTGGAAGGTTTTGGAATGCCACTAATAGCTAACAAATAGCAACTTTTTTCCCTTGTATGGATCATACTTCAATGGAAATTTAATTAATCGAGTCGTCTATACATTTTACTTCTTCTAAGGGTCTGTTTGGTTGGTTTTTTGGAGGAGAGGATGGGGTAGGGAAGGGGAGGACAAGGCATATACCTATTTGGTTCAAAAAAATGGAGGGGAGGGGGTGTACATTTTTTTCTTCTAGTGGCACCTCTTACCTCCAAAATTGGGGGTTTTTTGAAGGAGTGAGAAACTTTTCTCCATTCCCTTCCAAAATTGCTCATGACAATTTCATATTATTCCATCCATGCCCCTAATGCCTTAAAACTTTTTTTTTTCTTTTTCTTCCTCCAGCTTTTTGTCTATTTCCTTTTTTTCAACTGTTTTTCCCATATTTTATTGCTTACTTTGATCATGAAAATCCACTCTCATTGAAAAAATGTTTTTAATACAATAACAATATTAAAGATGAAATGACTTGTTAAAATTAATATTATTATCTTTTAAAAATTATATAAAATTATTTTATCATACACAAATGAATCAATGCCTTTTTGTAATTTAAACATTCTAGAAAATAGTTGTTTTACTATAAATATAATGAACAAAAGAAAAAAAAACATAAATAAAATGATAAAGATATAACATCAACTTAAAAAATTTACTCCCCTTACCTCCCCTTTTGAACCTAACAACAATTATTAAAATATCTCATCTCCTCTCACCTTATAATCTCCCCTCATTTAACATCACTTACCTTTAATTAACCCCACCTCACCTCCTCTACTTTAAACCAAACAAGGTCTAAAAAGATACTTCAGAGAATACGAACTGATGAAATCTATCTCCAAATTGTGAAAAAAATTCGATACTTGAAGTCTGAGATTATATGCAATGAGAATTGAACTTTAGAACTTTATTATAGAGTGATGTTGATTGATATGCAAACTTTAGAACTTTATTATAAAGTGATGTTGACTGATAATGCATATCAAAATGCCCGAGCGTCCACATTTGCAATTTGTAACTTTGGCAGAAAAAGCTAAAGGAAACTTCGCAGAAATTATTCGCAACTTTGCAAGGGTCAACCTTGGGCAAAAGCGAGATCAACAACAAAATTAATATATATATATATAAATGATAAAAATAAACACCTTTTCTTTTCACTAAAAAAAATAAACACTTTTTTAATCAGTAAGCTACTAAAAGTTGGACCAATAATTAAACTGATTAATCTTACGTTATAAAGGTCAGTGGTCTAATCCGAGTTAGCCCAAATCATGATTAAATCCATAGTGTAATTAAAATATACAAGAATATTCATATATATATGTGTGTGTGTGTGTGTGTAACTTTTTTAATATTTTAGTAAAAATGTATTAACCCATGAGTAATTAAATCAAATATTCATGTATAAATTACACATAATTGGATAAAATAGATTTACCAAAACATAAATGTAACAAAATAATTTTTTATAACTCAAAATGACAATGCTTTAGGTTTAAGAAGGAGAGAAAACAATATAAAATCTAATCAGTCAATTTATTGAAAATTATTAACTTAACCGGAGTAGAGAACTTATTTTCCGGTTCACTAGTTTGATGAGTTAACCTGGATTGGATTTTAATGCACCTTTTTATGTTAGTTAGTTACACTTCAACCCTTTGAAATGTAAAAGTCTTGATAATTATTATGTACACCTTCACCTTCATCTCAACTTCCTCTCTCTACTTTATTAGTTTAAATATTGATGACGCCGGAACATCAAATGACTGAGTCATTCAGTTTCTTGCTCCACTGGTGGGTCCCACCAAACAAAGACATTCTTGAGGCAGGGACTTTTTCACTTTGACCATACAAACAGTAAAATAAAATAAAATTTATCAAAATATTACAAATTTTTAAAATTCGTTAACTTTTATCAAAATATAATGAATCTTTGGAACTCGATTCCTTGTTGAACTGTTCACAGGGTGAATGGATTCAGCATATACATATATTTTCTTAAAAAAATTCACTTAGAAGTTGGTACTCGTTCGCAGTGACACGATGATGTTTTATCCCCTCCCCCAATATACCCCCAAACCCTTCCTCCAAAAAAAAATTGTTATTTTTTTAAATTTCCTCAAACTAATCCAAAAATAAACTCGTACAAATTATATATAATTAATCAATTATTTAATGTAATATTAAATATGTACGATGTTAGAAAAAAGACGTTCACATAAGTTGAAATAATTTTTTTTTCACATTTAGTTTTAGATTATAAATTATGTTAAAAAAGTAGCTTCCGCTGTTAATATAATATAATATGATCATGAAGGTCAGCAAAAAAAAAACGAAGGAATTGATCAAGAAGGCGGTGATTTGCTTTTGTTTTAAAATAGAAAAATGTAACATTTCTCTTTTGACCAAAAGAACAACGTAACATTGAATGTTTTGATTTCTGTCTTATATTTTAATTTTTAATGAATAATAAACAATATTTTTACTAAATACTTTAATTTATTTTTCATATAATTTCACTGAATCAGATTTAAATCGGTATTAAATTAAATTAATCTAACTTAAATAAAAAGAACGAGATGTAGCATCGATAAAGAAATATACAAAACCCAAGAAATGAGGGGCGTGAATAGTACTCTGGATTCATTCATCTTATATAATCCAGAGAAGGTACCCGCTTGGGGATAAACTAAAAGAATATTCTGAGTATATTACACGGACTATAATATGATCTGTACACGTGGCCTTATCTGGGCACAATGCTGATTTGCTTATTCTCTAACAAGCATGGGTTCTATGACAGAGCCATATACACACACTACAAAATGTAGCATTTCTCCATAATGAAGATACAGCTGAAAATATACGAATGTTTGTCAACCATTTCTAAAATCACTTTTACATAAGTTGAGATAAAACTCCTCTCATATACTTACCTCGAATTGTGTACATTCATTTTTCAAAAGTTAATCCCAAACACAGTAAAATTACTAAAAGTCTTGAAAAGCATAGCATTAGGTTTAATTCATTATTTTACGTAAAATAGTGAATTAAACATATTTCTCATGAATAATTTATATTTCCATGAAAAGTGAATTATTTTGCTCTATTCTCTTTTACACATTTCTCTCTCATATTTAAATTTAAATAACCAAGGTAAGGAATTCTTTTCACACTTGCAATTGATATAATCAAGATGCTAGCAACAAATTTGCTGATGATCTGACGGCCTCTGGATGAAAAGTCGTGAAGGAGAGACCGATTCGTCAATCCACACATATATAGTGCTAAATTCCCCTAATATAATACCCCCCACAAATAGCTAGGGCACTTTGATTAATTAATATTTAATTAATATTAATACTGGGATTTCTGTAAGGTGCAAACATCACATCATGAATAACTCACAAGTAGAAGGACAAGTCTATATGAAGTATGAACCAGATGAGTGATGTATAAACTTCAATGGATATTCCAATTAATTTGGTGACGATAGTTTGAAAACTAAGTTTTAGAATAAAATTAGCAAATTTCAATCCCAGTCAATGCACATCAATACATGTTTATTATGGTCTATATATGTATATACACAATATCCCATTTAAAAACATGTTCTCTATGTAAGAGGGAAGAAAGGATAAGCGAAAACAACTATCAAGTTTAAAGGTAAGTTCAAGTCTTTCCCCTATATGGTAGTTTCTTATAATCGCATGCAATCCACTTATAGTACTCAATTAGTTTTACATGTAATAGCCTATATATATATGTTTATTATAGTCTATATATATATACAAATCCCACCTAAAGACATGTTCTCTATGTAAGGGGGAAGAAAAGATGAGCAAAAGCAACCATCATGTTTGAAGGTAAGTACAAGTCTTTCCCCCTACATGGTAGTTACTTTTAGAGCATGTTTGAATCACATTTTGAAACCTTGGTTTAGCCCCAAAACTATGGTTTCTAAAAATGCTTGACAAATATGCACAAAAAATTCAGAATAATTTTTAACTATCAAAACCATGGTTTTGTGTGAGTCATACAAATATTTTCAGATTCTCCAAAATAGATTTTAACCCTTAAAACGATGGTTTGGGGGGTAAAAACCATGTTTTTCCAAAAAAGTTATTCTTTCCAGCTTTTTCAGAAATTATTTTCCAAAATTTATTCTCTAAAATAACTTTTATGTAAATTGAGATAGAAGCTATTCTCCAAAAACTAATTTAAACATACCCTAAAATCGCATGCAATCCACTCACAGTACTCAATTAGTTTTATATGTAATAGCTAATTAATATTTCCTCAAATTCTAAACATAAGACTTCATTTGTAATTTAAATTGCACTACAAATAAAGTTTTATATGTACGATCAGAGAGAGAATATAGTATTTTTGTTTTTATGGTTGATATATCATTTTATATGCCTTTAATTACTCAAGGAAATAATTGCATTATGGTGAAAATGGGAGATATTGCTGACGATCAAGGGCATGCTAGTGTCTCACTCTCAGGCACGACTTCAAGGGTTAAGCTCTGTAAAAGGTTAAAGGCAAGGAACACACAAATTTTGATCCACCCACCATGTCATGTGCAATGCAATTGCAAGCCAGAAGCTTCCGGGTCAGTTTGCCTCTTGCTGAATACACTACCTGTGTGTGTGTATGGTGAAATTATACTTGACTAGCACGAACTTTATGTTATGGATAGATAACCTCCTTAAATTCTTAAACCTTACAATCAAGACCCCTAAACTCCTATGCAGATAACTCCCATGCTAATAATTTTGTTCATTACTATCTACATATATCTTAAAATATATGGGCCTTTATATGCATATAATCCAAAGCTTGAGGGGGTTACACGTACGCAAAAATATAATTTAAGGAGGTATTGACGGAGGAAGATGGGGTTATTTGGACATGGCTTAAAGTTCAAATAGGTTAGTGCAATTTGGCATGGTTCAAAAAATCGAACTGGACCGGCCGGTGAACTGGTCCAGTTTAAGCTTGACTCAGGAGGTGGGCTTACCTGGATCAACAAGGCCAACCCCGGTTAAAAGCCGGGTTGATCAGGTTATATATTTTTATTAATTTTCTTCTTAAAATGATGCCGTTTCGGGTTTTTTTTTTTTATAAAAACATAAAACTCATGTCCAATTGTCCTCCACGCCTCACTGTGCTCACAGTTGTCCTTTACCCCTCATCCACCCATATGCCCAATCATTTATTCATTATTTCATTACATCTATTATATATGTGTGAGTGTGTGTGTGGGGAGAGAGAGAGGCTATGTGCTACTGCCTTTTCTTCCTTTCTATTTTTTTTTCTTTGCTGCAAACATGATTTTTTTTAAGATTGATTCTTAGCATTTTATGATTGATAAATAATTTTTAATGATTCTTTTGATTATAAATAATTATTATTTATAGTTTCTGAAGGATTGTAACTGATAAAGATGAATATTTAAAAATTAAATATTATTAAAAATGTTGTATTTTAATATTCTCAATTAAATGTTATTATTTTAATATGACTGTTTTGACCCCAATCTGATTCATTAACCCTTGATCCATTGCCTCGACCGGTTTAGTACCCAGTCTGATTTTTTGAACCTTGCAATTTGGCCATTTTATTAAAAGTTTGTACTTCTTCCACTAATTGGAAAGATAACATTATGAAAAAAAAATCCATCAAAAGTATACTGTTATTATGTTACAATAATTTGCGTTTTGTGGGATGGTAGAGCATGAGTTGAAGTTATTTTATGCAATGCTATGTCTTTCTTTAGATTTTGCATCCTTTCAAGTAAAAGTGATGATCTAAACCTCTTATCGATCTGTTCAATATTTCAGATTTTCTTTTGATAACCCTATAAGATCGAGTTGAAGATAACTTATTAAACATAATCCTGAACAAAAGCATTATTATTATTCTTTTGCAGCTTTTCGAGCAGCACAAGCAGAGAGGAAGGGAATACTAATAATAATGGAATGATCTGTTCATCAATACCAAGTCATGCTGTGTTCGTGTTTCTGGATCCATTACTGCTTGGGGTGATCCAAGTTGAGTTTCAAAACAAACCTAAATCCCCAATTGAGGCACGCCCTGTGAACATGTGGCTTTTCATAATAGCCATTTGTTTCTACAGCACAGTGCTTGGTGTGAAGAAGAGTTCACTTTGACTCAGTCTCAGTGGCAATAACAATTACGACAGCGTTTTCAACAGCATCTTACTTGTCTTTGGATCACTTTCTTCAGCTTCTCTATTGTCAATCCTGCTTCCATATTTCCTTGTGTGGTTCTTGATCATCATTTGGGCTTCACTGCCTCTAATACTCGCACGTCACTTGCTCAAGCTTCTCTTTCATTGGATATGGGGTTGGATAGTGAACTTAGCTTCTAAAGTTCGCAATTTTAACATGTTTAGTGGGATTAATCGACCAAAGGATCAAGAAAAACTGCCCAAATGATATATTATTAGTGGTGTTTTGTTGCCTTCATGCCTTGTATGTAATTGCTGCCCCAAATAATATTTGAATGGGAAAATTAATCTTTTAGATTCTTGCAGTCTTGATTAACTTACAACTAAGTCCATTATGTATACCTTTGTGCAATTAGATTTCCATAGTTATAAGGGCTAGTATTGGTGAATTAAAATCCGAAAATCTCCATTTAGAAAGGTGCTCATATAAAATGCCTAATAGTGTGTCAGATTATGATTAAATCCAATTCAAGGATACTTATGTGTAGAAGAAAAAATTTCATTACTTTATATTCACTCAGAGCTCCGTCTCTAATCCTTTTTGGTTTATAATTTGGTTATTGCCATCAATAACTCACACAAATTCATCAGAGTTATCCTACGTGGCTTTTTTTGAAATTAAAAGAAAAGTAAGGTATTCTACTCGAAATTCTCCATATTTTGCTTCTTCACAAGCTGACCCAACTTCCCATTGAACCCCAAAGTCACGTCCATGAGCTTCGCCGCTTCACCCATCCATGTTAGGCCTGATTGTTAATGATCCATTTATACAAGGGAATTAAAAGTTAATTTTTTTCTTTAACTTTTCATGAGAAGAATGATATTTTTCTCATGATTTAAAGTACATAAATACCTTTCAAAATAATTTTAGCTAACCCTTATACAATTTTCTAGCATTAGTTGTGAACTTCCCATGCTAGAACAAAAATTTGAAAATACTAAATGATCAGTAATCCAAAGTATGAAAATGTAAGGTACCAATTTATGAGATTTAGTTAATGATTCACCTGAACAATGAACTATAGTGCTTTCACATATGTAATTAAGTATCAAAAGGCAGATGTGACATTTTTGGTATCTTAGTTATCCCTGCACACATGAACAAAATAGTCTGGGAGAAAGAAAAGCATCACGCTATTGCTAAAATTGGACTAACTTTCTTAGCAAATGCATTTCTTCCTCTCAAGCTGTGGGTTCAAGCACTAATTATTGTGCCTGTTTGTTATATTGTTGAAAAATCATCTTCACACAGGATGAGACAAAACTTCTCTCCCATACTTACTTTGTCAACTATAAATTATGTTGAAAAAATAGTTTCCACCACTAATCCAATAGGCCCATTATCACATGTGTATACTTATTCAATCACCTACCAAATAATGCCTTTGGAGGTGTTTTTTTCCATTTGAAAAACTATTTGGTAAAGCTCACAATTATGCACATCTCAGGGCATTTGGTTGTACTTGCTTTCCTCTTACTCCGCCTACCATAAGCACAAGCTGGAGTTTAAATCAATTCCTTGAGTGTGCTTTTGTTTTTTGCTAAGCACATGTATCCTTCTAACGGATGTAACCTTGTTCGAGACACCATCAAGCACTAAACATAGACATCTCTTTCATTGAGGATTCAAACCACCCTTCCATTGAGGTATTCCTTGTGTGTTTATAGGCTAGAGTAATGCCTCTCATAGGAGGCTACGAGTGTTGGGATCCTAAGGGTCATATCAAGGGATGTTCTATTCAATGAGAAATGAGTTTCCTCTTCCTAAACTTCTTTCTACTTCTTCTTCCAAGTTGTTTCCTCATTCTTGTTCTTTCCTCCCTTCGATCATCACTTGTCTCTGTCTCTAGTTCGTCAAACAAGTGCAATGCATGGAAGAAGGCCATGGATGAAGAGTATGAAGCTCTTATGAGGAACAAAATATGGCATCTTGTTGAATATCCAGTTGAAAGGGATAAAACCAGATTAGTGGCTAAGGGCGTTCATCATCAGAGAGAAGACTTTCATTTTGATGAAACTTTCAGTCCAGTTGTGAGTAACTAGTTAGTGTGCTGTTTGTCTTGTCAATTGTTGTTCCTCAAAATTGGTGTGTAAAACAAATTGATGTGAATCATGCTTTTTCTGATGGTTCAGTCCATGAGGAGGAGGTATATATGCAGTAAGTGAGATATATAAAGCCTTAGATATATAGATGCTTGGTTTGAAATACTAACCAGTGTGCTCTTCTCAAGCTTGGGTTTAGCAGTAGTAAGTGTGATCAATCGCTATTCATTTGGGTTCCTGGCTCATCAGAAGTTATGCATGCATTAGCATACGTTGATGATGGTATATTATACTTACTGGCACTTTGCATTCTTCAATAATAAGAATCTCTGAAGTTGTGAAAGCTTTGAGCAAAGATTGTCTAATGGGGATTAAGTACGTAAATACATTCGGGATGATACTCTCAATAAGGCAAAGATCGATGTCTAGAGAGCAAAAAGGGGTGAAAACTCCAATATGGTTTCAGGATTGAAGCTCTTTAAAGAAGGATGAAATGTTTCTGATAATCCAGAGTTATGCTGGTCCATTGTGTATATTATCGTCCAAACTTAATATCCTGGTCATCTTTGCGAAGCAACCAACAGTAACAGTAGCAAAATCTAGCACAAAAGTTGAAGTCTTCAATATTTTATGAACTCAAAAGTCAGTTAGTTGACGAACGAGCAAGGGCATCTAATGCCACAATCTCTAATACTCTCTAATGCCTCTCAAAATTTTCCAACTTTTCTCAAACATTTTTTTCTCTTCTTTTCTTTTCTTTTTTTTCTGTTGATTGTTAATGTGAATCATCAGAGTAAAAGTATTGTGTTATTTATAATGTAGAAGTACAGTCTTATATAGACACATAAGATTAACACATGTTGTTCATACGGTTATAACTAATACAGCCAAGCAAGCAACTGATACAGCTAAGTAAGTTAACTTACAACAGATATTCTAACAATGGAGCAATTATCACCCTTTGTTAACAGAAATTCCGTTTGGTATTGATATTGTTCGCCCGCGTCGTCAATGGAGTTCACCCGCACGCATCGATCAGCTCAGGAGTCAATCTCAGCACTGTTCCTGGGTTTGCAGATAAAACAAGGAAGAAGAGAACAAAAGGAACAAGGGCATGGCAAGGCATGTAACTATTTCCCTGAGTCTTTTGGAAAGAGTGTCTGAGAAGGTGTTACTGCGACACTTAGGAGCTGAAATCCAGGTGCTTTTACTGTGCATTTGGCAATGCAAGCCTCCGCTTTTACAGCAATTCCTACTCCTCATGTGTGGGCAATCCTTCTTCGTTTTGTTGCCCCAATCCTGGCAGCTTATTCCTCCTCGACCACTAATAATGGTGGTCGTCATTCCTGAGGATCTCGCAACGACAACGAATCATCATAGCTCCTGCTGACCCCGCCGTACACATCTTGTTCCAATCGACATGAAGTGCTCCTGTTGCTGGCTCCATAGCTCCAATCCTCTGTACGACGATGCATCCTCACCCTTGGACCAGTCTTTGGATTCCTCTTCGTTTTTATCTTCACCCTGGTTTTAGGGGGCTTTTGGCCTCGTCCTTCACCTCTGTTTTTTTCTCCTCCATATTTTGTTCCTCTGCGTTCTTCTTCTCCTGCACACAGAAAAGAATAAAAAGCAAAAACCAAATCACAACCCCACAGAACAGAGACACAATCCAGAACGAGTTGAGAGAGAAGAATAAAACCAGAAAGAAATGAGGGAGCTAAGAGAAGAGAAGGATTTGTTCATCTCCTCCATCAGTGTACTTGAGGTTACAGAGTGAGAGATGCAGAAACAGAGAGCTGGGATTTTCCATGCATGCGGGAGAACTCCATTGACGATGCCGATGAACAATATTCATACCAAATGGAAGCTGAAACAGTTCTTATGTCAGCAAAGGCTGATAATTGCTTTATTTTTAACATTTGAGGGGTAAAATTGCACTCTTGGTGTTTGATATACCTCTAAAAATATTCTAGGTGCTAATATTTTAAGCCTTTAAAAAAGTACTCTAAACTTGCACATTTTTTTTACTTCTTTTAAAAAATCATAAAAAATTTAAAATTCAACAGATATTAAAATGTCACTTATTTTATATCAACTATAATGATCAATTGGAAAAATAAAAAATATTTAAGAAATTGAAAAAAAAAATTAAAGGGGTATTTTCCATTTGCTTGACAGTGCCTCAATTGTGCGTGATAGAGCCATCAAAATAAGAAAATATAGGTGCTTCATATACCAGCCACTAATCAAAATTTCTTATGGGCTGACTAAACCAGCTTCTCATTCTCTGTTTGCAGACTTATTAGATACGTAAAATGTAGTTAAGCAGTCATAAAATGTACCTCAAATTGTGGGGGAATGATAATAGTGTAGTTAAGTATTTATAAAATGTAACTAACTTGAGTAATGTATGTAACTAATACTAATGTAACTTGTAACCAACCAGACTCGGTTAGCACGTGACCATATCCTTATACATATATACTATTATGAAATACACGTCTGACTATTCATACACTTGTCGCTTTTCTTTGAGTGTTCTAGGAACTCAGGTATAATCATGTTTGAGTATTGTGGTTTACTAAATGTGCTATCTCTTTTAAATGATAATGAAGATTCAAACATTAATTTACCATTTAATAAGAAATTGTCATTTTCTGCTAGATCTAACGTTGTTGGTTTCTATTTATATTTTCCATTGTATATGACTTCTTATGACTTATATATATATATATGATTTTTCACTCAACCCATAATTATATGCATGAATGGTATAAAAGAATTAGCATGAAATGAATTTTGACAGAGAAGGGCAGACTCACACTACAAAAAAAAAAAAAAAAAGTTTATAAGTATATTCCTGATCGTGGATTTAGTGATCACTCACCCATTATATGGGGTTAGTATCATTGTGCGAATGAGGAATAACATTATGGGACCTCACAAGGTCAATCTTGTGGTCATGGATGGATCTGATCTTTTTTCTAAGATAGGAGGAAAATTGAAGATAAAGATGAGACAGAGAAAAAACACAAAAGAGTGGATCTCACATATCTCCTTTCTTTTTGTTTTTTTCACTTTCAACCTAGTTCTAGTCCACCTCGAGAGCGCAGCAATGCATAACACTTGAAAAATTATTGGGAAAGTGACACTAAAAATCATTTAAAATATAGAAAGGATAAAGTAGGGTGTTCAATATGCTTAGTCATAGATCAGACATAATGGACCAATTAGAAATATTGAAATTTGATGAAAAAACAAGAATGTCTCTGGAACTTGAAAAAATTGGGACTTCCATTACCAAATGGTCGTTGCAATTTAAGTTTAGCGAATTGCAACTCTAGCATATAGAATAACTAGTCAAGTATAGGGAAATTTTCTCCTATAAATATTTGTTTACCCTTAGAACTTGAAAATTTTCTCCTATAAATATTTGTTCATTGCAACTTAAGTTTAGCAAATTGCTACTCGAGTATACTGAATAACTAGTTAAATATACGAAATTTTCTCATTGCAAATTAGTTCGTTAATCCTCAGGGGTATTATTGTATTTTCGTAACATTTCAATATTCCTAATTGATCAACAAAGCCTGATCTGAAATTAAGCATATCGAACACCTTGGTTTGTTATTTTTATATTTTAAAGGTCCTTGTTATCTTTTACATCCCCTTCTAACTTCCCCTAGGAGTAATTGAAATGGAAGGCAAACCTCTCATATCCATTAAAATAAATGGACGACACATAAAAATACTTCTAACGTCCTTTAGTTGAATAACATTGCAGTAAAATTTAGTTGAATCAATTCTTTTTTTTTATTTGATCATTCTCAGGCTCAATTGAGATAAACTTTTCTAGAAAAAAATTTCTGCATTCATAAGGAAACAGGACATCAATATAAGGAAAAAGGACATCAATAATAGATAAGTAGAAGATGACGATCTCAATGACATCATAAGGAAAAAGGACATCAATAAAAGAAACCTTCCACCGTAACATCTTACCACTCAGATTAGGCCACAATAAGGATACAAATAAAGAATATCGACTTCTTATTAAAAAAAAATACCGACTTTACTAACAGTTAAACATCATAAACAACACAATTATGACCAAGACTTGTAAAAGAGAACGTACAAGTCAACGAATATTCGGATTGCTAATGAAGTTAAAAAAATAATTAGTTGTGGAAAAAATGTAGTCAAGTTGGATCAAAGTCAAGAAGTTGATCTGCATATCTTCAACTATATATGATCAGATATGTTATTTAACACAGATTGATTGAAAGGTTAAGCAAATCCATTTACGATATGCTTATGTAATTTTGCATGTTATAAGTTATATGGCCTTTGTGAATATAACATCATTTGATATTCTATGTTATTTTTGTCTTTCTTTCTTTCTTTCTTTTTTTTTCCATTTGGCAACAATGATTAATCCAGTTAGTTAGGAGTTGGTTCATATCTCACAAAGTTGTAAGTTTAAATCTCGCTATCAATGTAAGAGCTTTGATGGATAATATGTAAGTATTTTTATAAAAATTCTCTAAGTTCAGACGCATGTCTCAATTCTAGTGTGTCTCCAAATTGGTATTCAAATCACTTCAATTTTTTTATTACAAAAAAAAAGTACTTATGTAGAAAATTATGCATTGTACGTGTAACACCCTTCACCTTCATTTATGCAATCTATTGTACATTCGGAGGAGTTATAGTTCAGACGAATAAATAATTAAAGCTCATAAATTAAAAACTTTCATCGTGGTCGTTGGATTCCTATCCATTTAGTACTTTCGGTTTTTTATCCAAACTTTGAAAAATCACAACTATTTCTAGAAAAATCATATGAGGGTGCTCTAAAATTCTTTTGAAAGCTCTTGTAGTCCTTTACATGAGAAAATATGATCTTGACCATAAAATATGGCAGTTAATACAGTTTATTGATTTACTAAAGCCTCTTTGTTATACCAACACATTTTGTGCCTCAACTTTAAAAATTTATAACTTAATATATAGAGCTTCATTTAATCGCATTTAGGACTTAATGGAAAGCCCCATGTATCTACTTCATCCATAAAAATTATCATGAGCAATTGAAATCATTTACTCTACTTTAATGAATCAAATATTAGTCGTACCTTGAAAACCGTTCAATCTGGACGATTATGATCGTGCATCTTAAAACCATACTTTCAATGCCATATTTAAGCATACGATTACTTATTATTTATCAATACATATCATATGTACATGCCAAAGCCTTATATTGAATTTACACAACTTATAAGAATTGCTATACATTTAATAATTTGCAGCAAAATAATGCTATAGAAGCTTATCTTTCTTGTTTTACTTACCCTTTGACTTTTGCATTCACTTTCCCCTTGGAAGCTTGTAACCTAAAATGGTTAGTTATTGATGGGTGAGATTCAAAGAATCTCAGTAGCAAACAATTACCATTTAAAAAGTTAAGTTATACTTCCATCATTTACTAATTAACAAATAGCATTACTAAGGCTTATACATCATATGAACATGCATTTAAAATATAGAATTGTCAATCATGGCCATAAAACAATTCAATGAGTCATTCAATATGTTCAAGATAAAATAAATATTTAACTCATGGCAGGCTATAAAGCATAACAAAATATAAACACAACTTAAATACAAGAATGGGTAAAGTTGCTACCTTTAAACTTTATTAGCTTTTCTTTTGCTTTTTTTTTTCTTCCCATAGTAGGAGCTTCATTAGCCAAGCTTCCATTCTCACTTCCATATTACCTTCTCCAGATTTCCTTCTTCCCCATTTTTTTTTCAATCTGAACATTCAATGTACATAATTTTATCAAAAGATACTAAATTTCAAGTTCAGAATGAAGTTTCTAAACAATTTAACTTAAGGACCTTTGATTCAATAAAAGCTTCCCTTTTGCAACATGAAGTATTTTCTTAACTTAAACCAAGCAATAAATCCTCAATTCCAGTTTCACAGAGCATATATATATTCACGCAGCCACTCAGGCATAGTGAGGGAGACAATGCTTGAATTCACTTGACACCACAAACTTGTCCTCAATTCCATTTCTAACGCAAAATAACAAACCCGTATAAATATATATTCACAGACCCAAAACTCAATCACCCAAAATCTGAAATTTAACGCCATGAAGTTTTCAAAATACGGTTCTCAACTCAGCTTGCAAGTTTGCTTATGCCTAAAAGGTTTAACTTCATTTATCACTCATTTCAAGATGTTCTAAACTTAATTCCAGATTTCAAGGGGACCCAAACCATATGTATACACACACCCAAATATACATGCGTGCATATATAAATCCAAAACCTTTAACCAATAATAAACGCTCAACTCCATATCCAATGCGCGCGTGTGTATATTTACACCCAAATTCCAGATTTCAAATGCATATATATTTGTTCCCTTTCTCCAACTCTTTGTTCCAGATTTCACATGCTCGTATATATATATATATATATCATTCTCAAACCCATATATTTATACATACATACGTACATGCATACACGGACACTCTCTAAGAAAAACAAAAACAGAATATACCCATTTATCACAACCCAGCTGCAACATCTTCTTTGGTCCAGGGTGCTCAAGCTGAGAGGAAAACAGAAACAAAACGAAACTCTGATTTTTCAGCTTTACAAACTCAGAAAAAATGATATGCACACCGGTAAACAATCCCAATGCTCAACATTCATCATTATCAAGACAAGAAATCACAGCTCAATATTAATTTCTTGGAGAAACAGGAACTCGACTTGCACAAACTGAAACCCATTTCTCTCAACTCACACATTCACGAGTTTTATCACATACAAAGCTTTATCCAGCTTGACTACACACGGATTTGAATATTCATTAAGCAAATCCATGAGATTCATTCGCTAATCCTCTGTTTTCTTGATTTCTTTTCAAAGTTCAAAACCCACCCTAAACAGATTCAGAGACGGAAGAGACAGAACAGTGCTCACCTGGCCGAAATCCTTTAGCTACACACGTTTTCCAGCCACTTTTCCGGCGGTGGTGGCTCCCCTCCGTTCTCGCTTTTGCTGACTCTCGTTCCACAGGAAGACGACGGGAATGGATGAATGAGAGAGGGAGCTGAAACTAAGTGCAGAATGGATTGATAGATGGGAGTAAAAGCTGAAGGTTAGGGCGGTTTGTGGAGGCCTAGTATTGAGCCACGTATGTATTGTGTGTGGCATGCGTTCTGAGCATTTACTTGCTTGTTTCTTTCTTTTTTTTTCCCATTAAATAATCTCAAAAAGCCATAAAATTTTTTTAATAGGTAACTTCCTCCCCAAAATTTGACCTTCAATAAATAGAATAATTATTCCGATAAATTTTGGGTGAATTCATTTATATTTTTTAAATCTTCATAAAATATTTTTGGCCTAAAAATTTATTCATATTTATCCAAACTTTTGTAATTTACTTCTTAAAGTCTCAATTACTTTTCATAATACGTTAATCAAATTTCGAGATGTTACAGTACGTTTGAAAATGGAAGATATAATATTATTGAAAATGCCAGTGTCTCCACCACCACTTCAAGGGTTAAACATTGTTTTTTTAATTACAAGTGGTAGAAGGTTGAATTGAAACCAGGATGTAGTACAAGCAAGGACGAACGACATGCCATTATGCCACAAGAATAATAGCAAGAGTGGTTCAACTTTCAAAACAGGTAAAGCGCAAAAACTAACACATTTAATTTTGAACTTCCAATATCATATATCTTCAATGAAATTGTTAAACAAAAGCTTTAGAGTTGTTTCATTTAAGGAAAAAAGCTACTCTCCTTTTGCTGCTAAGTATAGAAGCTAGTTGATTTTTTTCCTGCTAGGTCCAACAACACAAGTACAATTCTATTTAAAGTAATATCGAGTATTAAATATGAGTATCTATATTGCAATAGAGATTTTACGCATTAAAAATTCATTTTAAATCTATAAACTAACAAATAAAATATCATTATATAGACTTTATAGATATGTGAATCCCCCAAAACCAATGACCATCAAGCACTATATAGTATGATGGACTACATTCTCAAATACTAAAATACACTAGATTGGGTGTAATCGAAAAGTACATGTCAAAACTTCGAGTCAGTGCTTTTCATTATAATTCTAAAAAAGGCAAGATCTATTATTTAATACCACTTTTTTTTAAAAAAAATAATTAAACAAATATTTTAGGGAGATTGTGTCACATTTGATTGATTATAATTGACTAATTTATCTAACTTTCTTAATATACTCATATTAATTACGTAATTGTTAAATTAATTAACGGCCGGGAGTAGTAAGGAAGGGAAAGCTCATTGACCATTCCACAGCACCTTTATGATCCGCTCATATGTATTAGGCCACTATAGGGATTAAATAATTAATAAGGATATTCCTAACAGTAAACATCATAAATGATTTTTTCAAAACAACGTAATCATGAACAAGACAAGTGTAAATGATTCACGAAGTTAAAAGTCAACGACAAATTCGGATTCTAGAACCAAATTTAAAACTAATTAAGTTGTGGAAAAAGTAGTCAACTTAGATCAAAGTCAACACCAGACATGGATCTGCACTTTATGATCGTATGGCTATTTAAACACAGCTTGAAAGAAATGTCAAGCAAAAAACGGCATCAAGAAGTAAGTTAGAGTCTCTCCCTTTGGTAATCTTTTAACCTTGCAAGCAATCCATTTATGATACTTGAATTATTTTGCATGCATGTATGGCTAGTATAATGTCGCTATGGATATGCTCCCTCCAGTTCTTTTTATAATATTTTAATTTTTGAGTGGGTTTTATCCCTTTTATAATATCTAGTTTGGGATTATTTAAACATTAAATGCATTTTTTTACTAATTTATCCCTAATTAATTCTATTGATTCTCCCCAACTTTTTCCATACATTCTTTCATCATTTTTCTCATCCCTATCTCTTACTTGCCCATAGGGGTGAAAATAGGCCAATCAATTTATCAGAATCTTTTGGCCTGACCTGGTTAGGATTTAGGTTTTTGTAAGAAAGGTTAGATCAATGCCTATCAAAATCTTGAATGAGTAAACATGTCAGGCATGTTTTTTTTTTAAAAGCATATCTTGTAAGCTTGTAAGATGACCTATACACACATTACATTTATATCATATTTTTTCACTCTTTTATTTTGGATAATTTATATTGATTTATATAATTTTGTCATCTTTTTGACCAGTTTAAATTTGGAATGTTTTTAGTCTACGTCCTATTAGCCTGTTTTTTAAATCCAAGCTTTTCAATAGGTTTTAGATTAGGCCTATTAAAGATGAAGCCGTACACAACATATTTCCACCCCTACTTGCCCCTTTATAAATAAAAGTATAATTGGACTGAAATTCATTTTTTATATATTTATTATTTTTAATTAATTTTAGCCAATTTCTTAAACCGCCTAATTTGATTAACTTAAATATGAAATTTTTATATGGTCTTGACTCAAGCAAAAGCGTTGTTCATTTATGTAGAGGATAATGGATGATGATATCGTTGAGCTTGCTAATGTCTCAACCTCAACATCAAGATCTAAACTTTCAAAAAGGGTAAAGGCAAAAAAGAGACACGTCTTGAGATACACATAGCATGTTCAATGCAATTGTGAACCAAAAGCTTCAGGGTCAGTTCATCTTTGGCTTTCAATTATATATACACGCGCGCACTTTATTATACTTCCACTAGTTAGACTCGACACTACAAAAAATTGACTTTTTATCGCCGCTGAAAGTCTTTTAGCGGTAACAAGTCGTCGCCAAAGAGTTGCCTCCGTAGGGATTGTTGCTGAAGGCATTAGCGCCGACAAAAATAAGTCGCTACTGAAAAGACTTTCAACGGCGACAAAAAAGTCACCGTTGAATAGTAGCTTAAGTGGCGACTTTTTTTGCCACCGCCGAAGGGTACGTTTGGCGACGACTTTTTTGTCGTCGCTGAAAGTATTTTCACAATTATTAAAAAATAATAATTTAATGAAAGTATTTTTACAATTATTAAAAAATAATAATTTACTTCGATGATTGTCACATCATTACCGCCTGGTGCTATGTTACCGATGACTGCCACATCACCACCACTACAAAAACAAGACCTTCAGCAACGACTTTCAACGGCGACAAAAGGAATCTTTCAGCGGCGATTTTTTTGTTACCGCTGAAGGGGCCCTTCAGCAGTGACATTTCCTGTTGCCGCTGAAGGTAAGAATTTTTTTAATTATAAATTATTTAAAAATTAATTTTTTATTTTTTTAAAAAAAATTTAATACCTTCAGCGGCGACATTTTCTGTCGCCGCTGAAGGAAAGAATTTTTTTAATTATAAATTATTTAAAAATTAATTATTTTAATTTTTTTAAAATTTAATACCTTCAGCGGCGACATTTTCAGTCACCACTCAAGGTAACATTTTTTTTTAATTTTAAATTATTTAAAAATTAATTATTTAAATTTTTTTAAAAAATTTAATACTTTCAGTGGCGACATTTTCTATCACTGCTAAAGGTAACAATTTTTTTAAATTTAAAATTATTTAAATTTTTTTTAAAATTTAATACCTTCAACGGCAACATTTTCTGTCGTCGCTGAAGGTAATAATTTTTTTTTACTTTTAAATTATTTAAAAATTAATTATTTAAATTTTTTTAAAATTTAATACCTTTAGCGGCGACATTTTCTGTCGCCCCTGAAGGTAACAATTTTTTTTAATTTTAAATTATTTAAATTTTTTTTAAAATTTAATACCTATAGTTGTGACATTTTCTATCGCTGCTGAAGGTTATGATTTTTTTTAAAAAAATTTAAATTATTTAAAAATTGATTATTTAATTTTTTATAAAAAAATTTAATATCTTCAATGGCGACAAAGATTAGGATTTTTTTAATTTTAAATTATTAAAAAATATTTATTTAATTTTTTTTAAGATTTAATACTTTCAGCCGCAACATTTTCTGTCACAGCTGAAGGTACAATTTTTTTAAAATTTTTAATTATTTAAAATTATTTATTTTAAATTTTATTTGTAAAATTTTGTATTAAAAATAACTTTTTATCTAAAAATAATATTTTTAAAAAATAAAAACTATTAAATTAATATTTCTATAATTTTATAAAAATATTAGTTCATTATAATAATATATTACTCAATCAATGATATTCTATATGTAAAATTAAAAGTTATTCGTGATGAACGAGTTTAGAAGATTCCCTTCTTTTTTTTATTTTTTTTGAAAAATGATATGGAACTCGTTCACCAAGTGAAGGAGTTCCAATCCCCCTCTCCTTACAAAAAAAATTGTTTTCTTATTTTTTAAATCCCCAAACTATCCAAAAAAAAATAAACCCCTACAAGGTATATATAATTAATCAATCATTTAATGTGATATAAAATTTATCTTCTCACCACAATTTATCTTTTTCAGTTGTAATTTCTTTAGAGTTTGTATTGAAAGGAAAGTAAGTTTAGTAATTGATATTGTTGAGATAATGTTTTTACGATGACAAATATGTTTTTGAACTTATGATAAAATTCGTTGTTTTCATAAAACTTTAGGTAATTTTCGAGTTTTAGTGAAAGTGTTGTTAGGAGAACTCGAGTTATAAGCTTCAATACTCGAGTTACATTGTATAAAAATGTTTTTGAAAACCAAAACTTTCAAGAGAACCTAAGTTTTGGTGGAAGTGTTGTTAAAACTCGAGTTCTGAGAGTCAAAACTCGAGTATCGGGTTTTGAAACAAGTTTCAGAAATCAAAACTCTCAGTAGAACTCGAGTTTCAATAAAAGTTTTGTCACAACTCAAGTTATGTATGACAGAATTCGAGTTTCGAGTGCTAGTACTATTTTAGAAAACCAAAACTTTCAAGAGAACTCTAGTTTCAATAGAAGTGTTGATGAAACTCAAGTTATGCATTGCAGAACTCAAGTATCGGGCTTTGAAAATTCTTTGAACCACAAAACCTCTTCTCAAAACTTGAAGTTTTAATAAAGTTCTGATGGAACTCGAGTTATGGGAAGCAGAACTCGAGTTTCGAAGAGTGAGACTCAAAACTTCTTTCACAACTTGATGTTTCAACAAAATTTTTGAGAGAACTCGAGTTTTGAGAGACAGAACTTGAGTTTCGAGGTATGAAAAATTCTTGAACTACAAAACTTCTTTCCAAAACTTAAGGTTTCGATAAAAGTTTTAGTACAACTCGAGTCTTAAGAGATGGAACTCGAGTTTCGAGGTGTGAACTTCTTTTAAACTCAAAACTTCCAAGGAAACTCAAGTTGCAATGAAAGTTATTATTTCAAATACTTAAAACTTAAAGTTTTAGAGTATGAAACTCGAGTATCGAAGAACTTAAAATGTTTTAGCTTACAGAAACTTGTGAAAAACCTGAGTTCTAAGTTCTATAACTCAAGTTTCATCAAAACTATTATTAGAACTCGATGAACATTGAAAGTTTTGTATCAAATTAACTTCAAATCAATCGAGTTTCTTCATAATGACTTGAGTTATGAGAAAACTTTCAAACGTTATTTACAAAACTTGAGTTTCAACAAGAGTGTTCTGATTTCCTCTTTGATATTTCTTCAAACACTCGAGTTTTGGTATCTACAACTCGAGTTTGCTTTTACTGACAGTGATTCAGTGTGTCAGAAGCTTTTCATTATTCTCAAATCTTTCCTTCTTCATGCTACATTTATTTGAATCTCATTTGCCATCATAAATGCTCATTTATTTTAATAATTAACAGAGTATAGAACTTTGATTGCCTCACCGGAAAGGGATTCAACTGATAAAAACGCAGAGACAACCATACCTACTGTCAGAAGTATTTATTGCGGGAAGGTGAATGACGAGGATGAGTGTAACGGAAACATTAATGTCTCTAACGGATAATTAATAATTTCCAACTATAAACGAAGAAGCATTCAAGTTTCAGAAGATAGAGAACGCAACGACTGAGAATCAAATTTATTATTCATCAACCTCCTCTTTTTTCGTTCTCTCAGATATTAGTGTTTCAGTGTTCATCATTAAATTCTCAGAAAGAAGAATATACTTATACATTTATTGATTCTGTGAGAGTAACTCAAGATTGGAGAATCTTGAGTGGGAAAAGACATGAGCAAAAGTGTCAGTGGGTTAAATTGAGTTAGGAAGGGGGAGAGTCTTCCTTCTATGTTTGTTGTAACTTTTGTTAATTAGTGGATTTAAAAAGCTCAGAGGATTCTGAGGATTGGATGTAGGTCAAGAGGACTGAACCAGGATAAATCTCTGTGTTCACTATTCTTCACTCTCTGTTTTACTTTCAAAGTTTGCGAAAATTTTATTAGACCAATTCACCTCCCTCTTGGTCAAATCCTATCCTAACAGATATTATATATAAACTGAGGAAGGGGAATTATCTTAATTTTCTTTTAATACAAACTCTAAAGAAATTACAACTGAAGAAGATAAATTGCGGTTGGAAAGATAAATTGTATGTCACATTAAATGATTGATTAATTATATAAAATTTATAGGGGTTTTTTTTGGGCAGTTTGGAGGATTTAAAAAAATAAGAAAACAATTTTTTTTGTATGGGGAGGGGGCGTTGGGAGATTAGGGGGTAGGGAGGGGGGATATTGGAACTCGTTCACCTAGTGAATGAGTTCCATATCATTTTTTTAAAAAAATAAAACTATAAGGGAATCTTCTAAACTTGTTTATCATGTGAACGAGTATAGAAAATTCTACTAAACTTGTTTTTTATGGAAACGAATTTAGTGAAAAGTGTAATATTTAAAAAAAAAAATTTAAAATACAGCATGAGTAAATTTTATTAATGTTTACAGGTGGTATGTAAAAAAACCGTGATAACGTCCTCATGTCAAATCTTTTTCAGTAACTTGCCACTCACTGCTATATAAAAATAAAAGGATAAAGATACGAATCTGAAAAAAAAAAGTTTTGTACTGGCACCTTTTTTTTAAGTTGTTATTTTCTCTCTCTCTCTCTCCTTCCATTACTTATTTCCTCATAGTCACTAATTATTATTCTTTTTACAGTTTTAAACAAAAATCGCACAATCCATGGGACTATCTCTAAAAAAAATGCGTATATTAAAGGAAGCTCTCCCCGCCATGCATGCATACAACCCAGTTCATAGACTCTTGCATACACATGGGCCTCAAGTTCTTCACCTCCTTCATTCTTTCTCTTCAGTAATTCACATCTTCACCATTGCCACCATTGCTTCATACCTTTGTGCCTTTGATAGAGCCGGGAATTCGGGGCCAGCCTGATTAATTGAAGAGCCAGGCCTATGATTTTGAGCTTCCATAAGGAAATGGGCCTAAAAGGTCCAGCCCTAATGGGCTGAGGGCTTAGAGGGCCGGCCCTTTAAGCCTGATTACATTTTTTTTCAATTGTTTGGATTGGGCTAGCTGGCCAACTGGGCTACTTCATTTCATTTAAAAAAAATGAGGCCTAAACCTAGCTCATACTTTCACAGTCATACACGCTGCCTCAAGGCTTCACGAGTCACGGTCACGAAGCCTCACGCACTCACGCCTTGTCTCGTTTAGTTGTCTTCACCTCAAGCTTCAGCAGACAGCGGCACTCAGCTCTGCCTCTAAGCTCTCTCTTGTCTCGGCCTGAACCTCAATTCCTCTCTGCAGTCACTCAACTCTCGGCCTCGATTCCTCTGAGCTCTCGGCCTCACTCTCTTCCCCTCCGTCCTCCAGATCCAGTGCAGGCTCTATCCTCGTTCCACCGTTCGTCACTCAGCTCTTGGCCTCTGATAATATCTGTTCGCTCCACAAGCGCACGGGTTGCGTCAAGTAATAAAGTGATGAGAAAGTATTGTTCCCATGGAGATTTGCTTAAAAATCTCAACCAATCAAAAGGCTAGGTGCATTCAATCAAGTTGAACAAATCAAACATTTGATGTGAAATGATCATTTTGAAAACTAATTTCTAAAACTAGAAAGCGATAAAAACAATTGATTCTTTAACTTCAAGATGATTTTTCGAGCCTAGGATTATTTCTTCCCCTTGTAATTCATAACCTTGACATAACTTCCTCTCATAAATACTCTTAATGTATAAATGTGCTAGTCTAGGATTCTAAAAGTACTTGTAAAAGCTTTCTCAAGTTAAGAACAAGTGTTTGCTTCCATTAATTGCTCAATCTCTTGTTACAATTAATAAAACCCAATTTTCAAGCTCCAATCCTAATGTGACTATGTAAGGCTAACAAGTATATCTCTATCTTACTAACAAAACCATCCATTCATCGTGCAAATTTCAAGTTCCTACACCATTTTACTCAAGTTCTACACTCAACCTAGCCCTCTCAAGCATCAATCAAGTGAACCCAACATCTAAATGATGATCAAACATTTAGAAGCATTAAGCAAAGAGTAAAATAAACACAAATATATATATCATTAATGACAAAAAGAGATGAGTATTTAAGAGTTAATCCATACAATGGTTCAAAATAATCCTAGAATGAAAAGTTTAGCTACTCATTATTAGCTACAAGCTACAAATCAAAAGGATAATCATAGTCCAAAACAGATTACAAGAGAGGAAAGGGAAAGGAAGGAGAAAACAAAGTGAAGGAGGTTCAAAATCTCTTCCAAAACTTAATCTCTTGCTCCAAGATCTTTAGGACCCAAACCCTAGCAGATCCAAGCTCCAAAATGCTCCCAAGAAGTGCATAATGTCGGGCTCTCCCAGGTTTTTGCCTTAAAAATCCGATTTTTCGCTCATTACTGATGCTATGCGTCTTGCTGTCAAAATTGGGCCGCGGTGGAACTATTTGGAGCTGCAGCGAAGTTAGCCTCTGGATGAAAGTGTGCTGCAGCCAAGATAAGTACGTCGCAGCTCATTTTGCCTTTGGAAAATAAGTTCTTCACCTCAAATTAATGCGTTCTACCCATAAATTGACCTCCATTTCTTCCTCTTTGACTTTCCTAATGTGGTTTTGAATCAACTTTAGTCTCCAAATGCTTCTAAGTTAATTACAAGTGGCTTGCAACATATTCTTTTTCTACCAAAATATACCTTGCAACATGATAAAATTTATGAACTCTTAATAAGCAAGGATAAGTGCCAAAATATGCACAATTAAGCAATAATGCGCAATCAAAAACCTCATGTACGTTTTCTATCTTTGAGTATTCAAAACATGTACAAAAATACCAAAAATGTATTAAAATATAAGAAATACGCACTAAAATAACATGAGATTCCAAAGGTTAGCACACCCCCAAACTTAGACTTTTACTAGTCCTCGAGTAAAACAAGTGATAAAATAGCTAATTGATTCATTATCCACTTACTCTTCATGCATGAAGTTTTCTTCATTAGTTGCTCAAGAAGTATATTATGAAAGAACCTAGTAGCATATGGAAGAATGCATGTTTCACAAGTTAAGAACATGTTTTCCAACAATTCTGATGTGAATGTGTGTAGGTAGAATACAATTCTCCTGCAATTGTCAAAATCCAAAGCAACATTTCAATATGTATAAAACAACCTCAATATCAAGATTTCATATGCCTAAACATTTCCTCTCTCTCCACTAAAACATCACTTCACACAATTCTGAAGTCAACAGGGCTTTATAAGCTTGTAAAGTGGCCAATGGTCAAGGTGTAAGCTAATAGAAAGAATTGGAAATGAGGGAATTCAAACATCTTGAGATAACTAACCAGATATATTCCTCCTTCTACCTTTGATATACACAATTTTCATTCAATAAGCTAACTCTCCCCCAAACTTATCATGCATTGATTCTTTGTACTCTTAGTCTTGTTGAACTTGAACCCCTTTTTTTTTTTTTGCATTTGTTCTTCTTTTTCTTTTCTTTTCTTTTTTTGACTTAGGAGTACAAACCATGGAAACTCATGAATCATCATCATTCCCCATTCTCACTTTTAAACAAAACCAATCCTCACTACAAATAATAATGTATCAATTATCCCAAGATCTAGGTAATTCATGATTTTTCAGGTTATAGAGATTCAGGAATAATGTGGGTTTCAAAAAGAAAATTCACATGGTTTTTCAAGGCTCAAATGGGGTTCAAATGTCAAAAGAAGTTAGCATCAGCACTCACACATTTCCTAAAGGCAACAACAAAAAGAGAGATTAAACAAAATATACAAAGTAGGCCTAACCAAGTGACAACAACAATGAGATACAAGAGACTAAATCAGTTATGAAAATTAGCATCTTAAGAGTTAGTCTCTACAAAAAATTTCAGCCTTGACATCAGTATCAGGTTCTCCTCTGAATCATCCGAGATATTCCATCAAATGAGCAACTAATACAGGAAAATGAAATTGATTCTGCCAACAAAGAAACTGCAACACAGTAATTATGCATCTATTACAGCATTTCACAAAAGATTAACCACCATCTAATCCAAGATCATCAAAAAGTCTCAAGCTGACTTCAGAAGCTTTAACCACAATGCTTAGAAGGCATTAAAATAGATTAATATCATTGCAATGCACAAACAAAATCTTAGCCCCATCATATAATCAGTACCCCTAAAATCAAGTATCTTCCGACCCTCAAATCAAAATTGAAATTTGATTCAATCGCAGCCTTAATGCTTAAATACTATTGACACTTAAATCCTACCATTGGACCAAAGGAACAGGGACCTAGAATACTTGGAAATCAGACTACACCAAAAAACAATGTGGAGCAACCGATAGGTATACCAACAAGGAAGGCAGCAACATTGACAGGAGACAACCAAGCTTCAGATGACAGTGGCTCAGGATCAAGTTTGTGGAGATTCATAGTAGAAAAATCAAGCAATGATAACCAGCAGAGAGTGGAGACGGAGATTAGAAGCAGCAGTGAATGGAGATCACAATTTGTTGTTCAGATGGTAGTGGTGAAGATGATGAAGATGGTGTTGGAAGTGGGGTTTTGCAATGAAATGGGTGTGGCTATGAAGTGCAGCAAGGATTGAACATTGAAGCGACGGTAGCGGCGTTACTGGTCGGAGGAGGAGTCACCAGCGTCGCTGCTTGGTCTGAAGCATGGCAAAGAGATTGAGAGTGGAGGTGAAGCTTTGGGGTTGAGGATCTACTTCTGTTGACCATGATGGAGGAATCAGGAATGTGAGAAGAGGGGGAAAATTAAGGGAAATATATATATTTTTAAAAAAAATTTGGGGCAGATTCAAATTTTGCATATGCACAAGTCTTCCCCATAACGCAATATCCGCTTTAAGAATTGAGGGGAATTTTTTTTAATGGGCTAACTCAGCCGCGACTCAAATATTTGGGCTACAGTTGAGTTCCTCTCGGGTCCCAATCTCACCGCAGCCCAAATTTCGAGCTGCAGCCTATTCCTCTGCTGTCAAATATCATTTTTGCATCAGCAAGATCACCCACAAAAATTCTTCTTTTCCACAATGAAGAGCAAGCTCCAACAACACCACCAACACCAAAATTGAGATAAATCAACATTCAATTACATATTTTGATTTAAATTAACACTCAATCCCAACTTATCTCATATCAAATTTACCAAGCAAAGATATTGTTGAACCATGATCTACATCAAATTTTCACCACACAATTAGGTAAGGAACTTCCCCAATGCATGAGATTTCAGGAATAAGACTCTCTTTTTGAATAACTTATTTATTCCTAGGCCTCAAGCAAGTCAATATGCCATAGATATCACAATTAGTTGCCAATACAAACTCAATGCATAGGATTTATCAGACTCTGGTTTTTTTTAGCTTCAACTTCTCAACTATCACACCATATTTGCACACAATTAATCAGATAGTTATAAGTGACTTGACACTCTCCCATTTTTTTCACAACAAATTTGCAATAAGAAGCTAATATTTGTATGACAGCAAATAAAGATCAAATATTTCATTAGATCCAAGTGGCCAAGTTTATATAATCATGATAGCAGCAGAATTAGCTCCCAATGTTAGTCTAAAGTTGCCCAAAATACTGAAATATGAAATATTTCCCTGAAAAAGCTCCTCTAGATATTTTTTTCATCTTGTTGCCAATGCTTTATCCCCAGAATTGCTACATTACTAATCCCTTTCTACCAAACCTGAAAATCATGAAAGAACAAGCATAAATCTACTAAAACTAACTAAAGCTACAGAGAAATTCAAAAGATTGAGTTGAGAACTTGGGTTGCCTTTCAAGTATCGCTTAGTTTATAGTCCTCAGCCATACTCTTCTTTGCTTCAAGAAGGATCAGATAGAGGTAAGGTGATTGCTTGATGGTCCACCCCACCACCCCAATAATGTTTCAGTCTTTGCCCATTAGCTTTTAATCTTTCTCCATTATTGCTTTCGAGTTCAACTACACCATGATTAAGCATATGGACCACAGTAAAAGGACTAGACCATATGGATTTAAGCTTTCCTGGAAATAAACTCAACTTGGAATTGTACAAAAGCACTTGCGTCTTGGCTCAAAAGTCTTGAACAAAATCTTCTTGTCATGCCACCTCTTTGTTTTCTCCTTGTATACCTTAGAGCTTTCATAAGTATTGAACCGCAATTCCTCAAGTTCATTTAATTGCAATAGCCTCTTTTCATCCACAACCTTGGTATCAAAATTGAGCTTTTTGATAGCCCAATATGCATTATGCTCCAACTCTACAGGTAGATGGCAAGCTTTTTCAAAAACTAATCGATATGGAGACATACCAATAGGAGTTTTGTATGCCGTCTGATAAGCCCATAATGCATCATCAAGTTTGATGGACCAATCTTTTCTTGTTACTCCTACTGTCTTCTCAAGTATCTTCTTGATCTCTCGATTAGAAATTTCATCTTGCCCATTAGTTTGAGGATGGTAAGGTAGAGCAACCTTATGCTTGACACCATACTTCTTCAAAAGAGTTTGAAAATGAGTGTTGCAGAAGTGAGTACCACCATTACTCACATTAGCCCGAGGAGCTCCAAAATGAGTGAAAATGTGTTTCTTCAAGAATTTCACCACCACTTTTGCATCATTGGTGGGAAGAGCAGCTGTTTCCACCCATTTAGATACATAGTCAACTACCACAAGGATATATTGATTGTTGAAGGATTTGGGAAATGGTCCAATGAAGTCTATGCCCCAAACATCAAAGAGTTCCACTTAAAGCATGTTATTGAGAGGCATTTCATTCCTTCTAGAGATATTTCTTGTTCTTTGGCATCGATCACATTTTAAGACAAACTCATGAGAATCTTTAAATAAGGAAGGCCAATAAAACCCACATTGTAAGACTTTAACAGCTGTCTTATTTCCTCTAAAATGACCACCATATTCAGAAGAATGGCAACAACATAAGATTTCTTGTTGCTCGCATTCAGGGATACACCTTCTCATCAGTTGATCAACACATTGATGAAATACATGAGGTTCCTCCCAATAATATGACTTCACATCATGCAAAAATTTTCTTCTTTGATGAGGCTTCAAATCATGAGGTATGATATCACAGGCAAGAAAAGTGTCATTGACCTTAAAGAGTTGCTCATCAGGAAATGCTTCTTCAATAACCTTGTCTGATTGTAGTTGAATATCAGTACTCAACCTAGACAGATGGTCTGTCACTTGATTCTCTGTGCCTTTCCTATCAACAATCTCCAAATCAAACTCTTGTAATAAAAGCACCCATCTAATCAAACGTGCCTTAGACTCTTTCTTGCTAAAGAGATATTTCAAAGCAGCATGATTAGTATACACTGTGACTTGGGCTCCAACAAGATAGGATCGAAATTTACCAAAGGCAAACACCACTACAAGTAGCTCTTTCTTCATGGTGGTGTAGTTTTCCTGAGCATCATCAAGTGTTCGGCTAGCATCATAGATGGGGTGAAATACTTTATCCTTCTTTTGACCAAGCACCACACCTACGGCATAGTCACTAGCATCACACATCACAATGAAAGGCAAACTCCAATTAGGAGCCATCATAATAGGTGTGGATACAAGTTGTTTCTTCAACTCCTCAAATGCACTTAAGCAAGCATCATCAAACTTAAACTCTACATCTTTCTCAAGTAATGCACAGAGAGGTTTGGCTATTTTGGAGAAATTTTTGATAAAACTCCTCACACCCTTGACATTAGTGGGTGGAGGAAGTTCCTCAATCACAGCAATCCTTGCTTTATCAACTTCTAAGCCATTCTTTGAAATTCTATGGCCAAGAACTATGCCTTCTTTAACCATGAAGTGGCATTTTTCCCAATTCAAGACTAAGTTAGTCTCTTCACACCTCTTTAACACTCTAGCCAAGTTGGTCAAACACTCATCATAGGAATCCCCAAAGACGGTAAAGTTATCCATCAAAACTTTCATAGTATGCTCAACATGTCAGAGAAGATAGACATCATGCACCTTTGAAATGTAGCTGGGGCATTGCATATAACCCAAAAGGCATACGCTTGAATGAGAAAGTTCCATATGGACAAGTGAAAGTAGTCTTCTCTTGGTCCTTCGAAGCTATTACAATTTGATTATACTCAGAATATCCATCCAAAAAATAGAAGAACTCCTTACCGGCTAATTTATCAAGCATCTAATCAATGAAAGGAAGAGGAAAATGATCCTTCCTAGTAGCAGTATTTAGCTTTCGGTAATCCATGCAAACCCTCTAACCCATGATGGTGTGAGTAGGAATGAGCTCATTATGGGTGTTAGCCACTACAGTCATACCGCCCTTTTTGAGGACGTATTGGACTGGGCTCACCCAAGAGCTATTAGAAATAGGATACACAATACCCGCATCAAGCCATTTCAAAATCTCCTTCTTCACAACTTCCTTCATAATTGGATTTAGCCTTCTTTGATGTTCAATGGAGGCTTTGTGATTATCTTCAAGAAAAATCTTATGCATATAAGTTGAAGGACTAATGCCCTTGAGGTCTGCAATAGTCCATCCAATGGCTCTTTTATGTGCCTTCAACACATCTACAAGGTTCTCTTCTTGTTGAATAGTTAGATCAGCTGCAATGATCACCGGTAAAGTGTTGTTGGTTCCCAAATACCGAAGATGAGAAGGTAATGTCTTTAACTCAAGGGAGGAGGCCTCTTCAAGAGATGACTTCAAAGAAGGTCTGTCAAGAGATGAAAAATTTAATTATTTAAATTGAACCTTCCTTTTAGGATAAGCTAATGATGTATCCATGATAGCCATGCATTCTTGCACTTCTTGATCTTCTACTTCAACCCCCAATAACAAAGCTTCCAATGGGTCATTAAGGACAGATTTGTTGAATTCTTCTTGAACTACTTGCTCAATCATATAAACAAAGTAGCATTGTTCAGGTTCATTGGAAGATTTCATCAACTTGTACATATTGAAAGTGATATGCTCATCATTAACTCTCAAAGTCAGGTCACCCATCTCAACATCAATCAAAGTTCTAGCAGTTGCTAAGAAAAAGCTTCCCAAAATAATAGGAATATCCCAATCCACCTCACAATCAAGAACAATGAAATCAGCTGGAAAGTAGAATTTGTCTACCTTTACGTGGACATCTTGAATAATACCACGTGAATACACTATGCTTCTATCTGCTAGTTGCAAGGTGACAGTTGTTGATCTAGCTTGACCCAACTCTAATTTGTTGAAAATAGCAAGAGGCATAAGGTTGATGCTAGCTTCAAGATCACACAGTGCCTTACCCATGAATTTGTCTCCAATATCACAAGGGATAGAGAAGCACCCAGGATCTTTCACCTTTTGAGGTATTTGCTTGATGATGTTTGTAGAACTCTTAGTGAGAGCAACGGTTTCAAATTCATTGAACCTTCTTTTCTTTGCAAGCATATCCTTCATGAATTTAGCATACTTGGGCATTTGCTCCAAAGCCTTTACAAAGGGGATATTTATGTGAAGTTGCTTGAACATACTCAAGAACTTTTTGAATTAGCTCTCTTCATGTTGCTTCTTGAGCCTTTGAGGAAAAGGAACTGTAGGCATGTAAGGCTTAACCTCTTGTTTCTTCTTCTTGTCCTCACCATCATCATTTTTCCTCTCCTCGTCTTTCTTCTTTTTGCAAGCATCATCCTCTAAAACAACCTCTTCATCAATTTTGTCATCTGTACCCAGGGTAATATCATCATTGGCCTTATTCCCCACTCCACTAGGTCTAGGAATATCAGGCAATTGCTTCCCAGATATTAAAGTGACAACCTTGCACTCTTCCTTTCCATCCCTTTTTGGATTAGGAATGGTGTCACTAGGAAAGGTACCTCTTGACATGGCATTCATTTGTGAGGCTAGTTGCCCCATTTGCACTTCAAGACTCTTTATAGCCGTTTCATGAAGAGATAGAGTGGCTTTAGTTTCAACCCTTGCAAATTCTTGATTAGATAGGACTTGAGCCAACATCTTCTCCAACCTAGACTCCTCTTCCTTAATGGGAACTGGTCTTGGTTGTGCCTGGAAACCTGGTGGAGGGCTTGGCTTGACACTATAGGATGAAGGTTGATTCGATTTTTGCACTTGATTCCATGAGAAATTAGTATGATTTCTCCAACCTGGATTGTAGGTCTGAGAATAAGGATTGTTCTGACGATTTTGAAATTTTCCCATGTAATTGATAGATTCAGTAGACATATAGAGAGGGCAATGGCCAGGCATATGGACATCATTGCATTGTTCACAAAGAGCTGGAGTGACATAGACAGAGTGCACATTATGAGCATTGCCCTTATGAATTTGAAACTCCAAAACATCAAACCTCTTGTTCAATGCATATAGAATAGTAGCAATCTGTGAAGAAGAGTCATCTTTAGTTGTAACCATGGGTTGTGACATCCTCCTATTTGTGCCTTGAGTATTGTTTGCAGATAGTTGATCCAACAACCTAAACACCTTATTAACTGAAACATTCCAATATCCTCCATTGGTCATTGAGTCAACCATTGCCTTAGATTGAGGATTAAGGTGATTACAAAAGATTTGGACAATCACCCATTTGTCTCCCCCATGATTAGGACATTGATTCATAAAAAATGTATTAAAATGCAAGAAATACACACTAAAATGACATAAGATTCCAAAGGTTAAAAATCTCCCCCTTGTGGCCTTGTGTTCTCTCTGAGTCCTATTGAGCTCTCTAACTCTTCCCCTTTTGTTCTTTGCTTTGCTGTACCTCACTCTACTCTCTCAGCCGCTCATATGGGTCGTCTTGCCTCACTCAAATCTCGGCCTCTCGCGTCAGCTCTAGCTCTTGTGTGAGCTCATTCACCAAATCACCACACTCTGAAACCTAAAACGTACCGCACAGGCAAAGTTAGGTATGTTCATTTGTCCATCTTTCCCTGTTCTGCAAAACTTATGAAATTTGTAACATGAAGGTCCATGCTTGATAGCAATGTACCAATGTTCAATCAAATGGTGTATAAAAAAAAATAGGTTGAATGAAGTTACATATATATATATATTTGACCCTGTGAGTTGTGAGCATGTGGGTTATAAATTTCTAAGGTCAATACATGATGTTGATTGTTGAAGTATCTTTTTCAATTCTATTAATGTATAGTAAATGCCATACAGAAAGAAAAACATTTTGTATTTTATGCTCAATTCTAAGGATGCAAGCGTATATACAAATATACAATGTAGTCTTAATTGCTGGACACGCATGAGCTGCTCACCTCAGTTTTCTTGTTATCCATTGCTAGCTCTTTTTTGTTTATCCTTTATGTGATATGTATATATATGGCTGGAATGCTGGATCAATTTTGGAATTGACTCACTAGAGATTTTCATTCCTATGTATATATTAATATACATGGTTGGATTAGTGGATTGTTACCTTTGAGTGTGATGATGGATTCAATAATTTGTTTTTCATGGCGACAAGATGTCTGATCCATGAAAGGGAAAAGAAAAAGTAAATGTTGATGGATCTGAACCCTCTGCCTCTAGTGAATCATTAGCTTTTATAGGTAAACCTCCTACATGTAAAACATCTGATTTGGAGAGTGATGATCGAAGTATAAAAGGCCTAGAAACTTGACCTCTAATGTTTGGAAATATTTTGTGAGGGTTGATGTAGATGGGGTACCTAAAGCAAAATGTAATGGTTGTATTCAAGCACTATATGCAGCGGGTGGTACTAAAGGTACTTCACATTTAAGTCATCATATTAAGTCTTGCAAAGGTTTACAAAAATATCATGATATTGGGGTGATGATGATGGATAAAGAAGGCAACATTAGGTCTAGGAAACTTGATCATATGAGGGTTAGGGAGATTATGATTATGGTTGTAATTGAACATGATCTTCCTTATTCATTTGTTGAATATAAATGGATATTAGAGAGCTACTTATGACATTAAATCCTGGTGTGAGGCTCATGACTAGAAAAACACTTGTGGCTGATATCATGAAATTCCACCGTCAACAAAAGGAAAATTTCAAACAAAAATTGAAAAGAAGTATAGGTAGAATATGTTTGACATCTGATTGTTGGACTCTGTGACTTCTGAAGGATATGTATGTTTGACCACCCATTTTGTAGATGAAAAGTGAACATTAAATAGTAAGATACTTGCTTTTTGCAAGATGGAGCCTCCACATTCTGGAGCAGAGTTGTCTAAGAAAGTGCATGATTGCTTGATAGACTAGGGGATTGATGATAGAATATTCTCAATTACTTTTGACAATGCTTCTGCAAATGATAACATGCAATGCTTATTGAAGGAGAGGCTATATTTACAAGAGGGCTTCAAATTGATTTGTAATGGGGAATTTTTTCACATGAGGTGTAGTGCTCATATTCTTAGTTTGATTGTTAACGAGGGATTGAAAGTAGCAACTTCTGCTTTGTTCAAGCTTAGAGATAGTATTAAATACATGAAGGTATCTGAGGCAAGGATGATTATGTTCAGGAGATGTATTGAGCAGGTTGGTGGCATTGCCACTTCGGTGGGCTTGCGAATGGATGTGCCCACTAGATGAAATTCCACTTATGCAATGCTTGAAAGTGGAATTCGATACCATCGTGCATAGGTTAAAATGGCTTTAGATTATGATACTTTCAGTAAGTTTGGTTTATCAAGCAAAGAGTGGAATAGGGCAGAGACACTATGCAATTTCTTGAGGCCATTTGAGAAGATAACAAGGTTGATTTCTGGTTCATCATATCCAACATCAAATTCTTATTTTATGCAAATATCAAAAATTGAGATGTTGCTTAATGCAAATTTGTCAAGCCCAGATTCCGTGATTCAAGAAATGTCTAGGAAAATGAAAGAAAAGTTTGACAAATATTGGCATAATTATAGTGTCATTCTTGCATTAGCAGTTGTTTTTGATCCACGATAGAAGTTCAATATAATACAATATTGCTATTCAAAGATTGACCCTACCACTTCGTATGAAAAGACTACCACTGTTAAGAGCAAGCTAAATTTCATTTTCAATGAATATTCAAACATGGGGACATCTCATTCTCTTGCAAGTTCTAGTTCTGGAGTTAGAACTAATGTATTGGCTATGAACTCTTCAACAATTACAACCCATTATTCATCTTACAATTCAAGTGTTTCAACGGCTTCTTTTGATGATGCATTCGATGTAAGTTCTTAATTTGTTTTTAAATTAAATTTATTCTTTTTATCTTTCTAATATTACTTAAAATTTTATAATGATGCAGGACTATCAAGATATTTATGCTGTTATGGATCATGCATCTATGGACAAGTCTGATGTTGAAACTTATCTGGAAGAACCTATACTGAAGCCTAATAATTGGAAATATTTGGATGTTTTGAACTGGTGGAAGAACAATCATCAACGATTTCCAATTCTTTCGAGGATGGCAGTTGATATTCTTAGCATTCCAATTACTACGATAGCTAGTGAAGAAGCTTTCAGCGCTGGTGCTCGTGTTCTAACAAAGTATAGAAGTTGTATTTTTCCAGCTAATGTTCAAGCACTCATTTGTACTCGCAATTGGTTGCATGGATTTTCATATAAAGGTAATTTATTAATTTATATGTATTTTACATAATAAACATATTCGAAGTTTATGATTTTGGTTTATTATTTGTTGTAGAGACTTAAAATGATGATGATGATGGTATTATTGATGCAAAGCGTGATATTTTTTATCTCGCTAAAGCAGAGCTTTCTGAACCTCTTTATAGTGAAGTTCAATCTAATTCTAATGTCTTTAACATTGAAGATAGTATTGATGATTGAGGATTGATGAAGAAATGTGTGATTTGTGAACTTATTAAGACTTTCATATCATAGTATTTATAATTGGTTATATATGTAGTTATTTAGATAATTGGATATGATTTGCTATGTTTTGTAGTAAAAAAATTGTATTAATATTTAAAATTGATGTAATTAAAAAAAGAGTCTCAGGCCCCGCAAGCCAAGCCTAAAAAATAGCATGAATTTGGGACCTCGGGTTTAAATGAGTCGGCTCGTTTAAACCCAAAGCCCTGTAGGGTTGGGCCGACCCTAATTCTCAACTCTAGCCTCTGAACCCATCCACTTGGATGTCACCTTCATTCCCATTTACTCTAAATGCTCCCCCTTCCAACTTGCCAACACTGACTAATTTAACATCGTCACGATCATGGCCTCTACAGATCACAACGCCTCAGCTACTTATCTTCCCTTCTCCCTAAGAAACGCTCAACCTCTGCCCCTGTTGCCTCCAGCCAGGCTCTCAATATCGGTAACTACGTTGTCTGGGCCAAGCTCAGCACTCCCGGTCAGCTCTTCTTCTTGGTCTTAAATATTAGCAGCGATAAGGCCAGAATCCCTTGCTCCATTTGTACCGGCTGCTCCGCCGTCACTTTTCCACCCAAAGCTTCTACTACTTTCAGGTCACTGGATTGCTTCGCTCCACAATGCAGTCAGGTCCGTGGATTCTCTTGCCTCAACGCAGGATCAGTCCCGTGTTCGTTTAACCATTCATATGCTGGTTCATCCTTCTCCGCCACGCTCGTCCAAGGTTCTCTCAGGCTAGCTTCCTATATCATCCCCTGTTACGCTTTCAGCTGCATCAATATCATCCCCCAACTTAAGTGTATCAAGTCTCCCCCTCGAGAACCGTGTTCATGGAGTCGGTGAGAGAGAAAGAGGGGGATGGAGGACAGTGGGGGAGACATTAAGAGAGAGAGAGAGAGAGAGACAGGGGGGATGGAGGGCTGGGAGAAAGAAGGTTGACATTTTTATTAAAATAACAATTTAAAAATAATATTATGGTCCATATACAAAATAAAGTAGCTGAAGGTTAACTGTCATGTAAATTTGCATCACTTTTATAGAATTATCTGTATTCAAAACATTTTTATTAGATTCGCACTTTTACCCAAAAAAATAAAATGTAAGGAATTGATAGTCATACTGATGGTATATTGACAAATGAATGGTACAGCTAACGATTTGATCAGAGAAACTAATTTTTTTTTTTGGCCAAATCGGAGAAACTAAATTAAAAACCAATTACTGAATCAAAAAAAATCCCCCATCCATAACTAATCAAAATGGAATTTCAGTATAAAAACAAATTAAAACCATACCCAGATCTGGAGCTGGTAAATAGGTGGCGGACTAACCTACCTTAACCCGTGGGTTAAATGGTGTGGGTCTGTGTGGCCCGTATTTTGATGGGCTAGGAAAACCCCAACTCAAGCTTATCATGGTGGTCCATCAATTCACCATTTTTTTTAATTTTTTAAATGTATATTATAAATTTTAATAAAAATAAAACTTTTTTACAAAATTTAATTAAAAATAATTTTTTGAAAAATATATATATATATATATATAAAAAGACGGGCTGGTCAACCTGCATAACCCGTGGATTAAATGGGCCAGGCTCAGACAACCTGTATTTTGGTGCGCTGTATTTTAACGGTCAGAATTCGCCCTCAACCAGCGTGCTGTTTTACTGACTCTACCTAAATCCCTTGTTCTATGGCTGGAACGGTGACCTATCCACTTCCTCTGGCTCTCTGTTTCTGTCAGAATCCCTTCCCCGCTCACGATCTCGGGCTTCTGTTCTGTCCCTGTCCCTTTCTCTGCGTGCCTCCCCACTGCAGGTCTCTACTTTATGATCAGATTTGGATTTTAGCCTCTTCCTCTGTGGCGATGCTCTTTGAATCATCATCAATCTTGGACTCTCCCATCTTATGAATGGCTTGTTTTACCCATGCACCCTTGCTACTACCACCTGCTTCAATATTAGTTTGTGCCTTTGGAAGGCTATACTGGTGAGCTAGAACCCTACAGACTTCACCAATCCCAGATTTCTCGGCATCAAATACCTTCCACCGTGGAGGGTTCTCAGGAAGGCGTACTTGGAATCTGCGAGCAGCTGCATATACAACTCCACAAGCCACAACCTCACTCTTAAATCGAAAACACAAAGTAGTGCGCAAGCTGCATCATAAAAAGTTAAGAGACCATTAAACACAGAATATGAAACGGTTCACATTACATGGGGGGGGGGGGGGGGAGGAGGAAGTAAAACATAACACCTATACCCTGTTGCCTTAAATGCCAATGTCCTGATCTGTTTTACACTAAAAATGAGTTACAGAATGCATATATACTTTTTCCTCCAAGAAGGGGAAGCTTAGAGGTTGCAACAGGTTTTGACAGTGCAGAATGAATGCCCTAAGTAAGAAGGAAGTAAGCTATAACAACTCCTAAAAGCTAGACCGACGACTGGTTATGCAAAAGTAGTACACAAAACATTTTCTTATCAATTATTGTAACAAATCGAACGAGAGAAAATTATCTGAATTTGTCAAATTCCAAAAGAAGTCTCCCCATTGATTGCCAACAGGTGAGTTGGAAAAAAAAAGAAAAGAAAAGAATCAAAAACAAGAGCAAACGAGGGGAAATAGAGTATATCTTATTATACGATAATCACCTTCACATTGAACAGCGAAAATGACTTCTTACAGCACAAATGATGAAACAGAACCTGCCCAGTGGCCATGACTGCTTGTGGTGTGCCAGAAAATTAAGGAAGGAAATTGAATTCTAAACTAAATGAATATAAGCTAACACAGACACGATTATGAAGAACTGAGTACCAAGAAAAGGATACAACCGAAGCAAAATCCCTCTTTCTTGAATGAGATCACAACCATAGATTCTAAGGGTGGTCTCAGTGGCTTCATCTATGCCATCTTTCCGAGAAGGTGAATTCTTTAGCCGCTCGTCAGGGAGGTAGAATGTGTCAATTCCAGCGTAGATCATGTTTTATACCTGCCTACATTCAACAAAAATGAATCAATTGAGGAAAATATACAGATTTAGCAAATATAACATTCAAATCAGATTTCAACAACACCAGATAAAAAACAAAGCAGATTCAAATGAGATTTCAACTTGTTAGTGCTTGTAATATCAAGCCTAAAGAGCACGCCCCTTTAATTCCAAAAAGAAATCGTAAGGTTTCATGCTATTACATCAATCACCAAAGGTTTTGCAAAATATACAATAACCCCACAGAGATCTCGCAATGAGGGACGAGTGATCCTGTGAAAGAAGGTGAGATTGATAAGAGATGGAGGGGCAGAAAACCCACCTAAGTGTTACAATGAAGGACGACGGCGCTGCTAACAGATGGAGAGTTTAGTAAAAAAGGGAGTAGTTTTATGAGAGCGAGAGGCTTCACTGTTTCTGTTTATGAAGAAACTTCGGTCTGAAATGGCGAACTCGAGGAGAAGAAATGAATCGCACTATATGAGAGAGAGGGAGAGACATGATTAGGTGCAAACAGTACACCACCTCATTCATACTCTTACCAATCAAACGACACCAACTCATTTTTACGTGACATATACGTCGGATAATAATAAACCATGGGTCCTACATTTTTTAACTTTTAAAATTTGGGAGTGAATGTGGGAGGAAGACAAATGAATTAATTAATGGAGAGAAAAATTCTAAAAATTAAAAAATGTGGGACCCACGGTTTGATGGAGATGCCATGTAAAAATTCTAGTTTCTTCCATGCTTCAACGCGAATTCAGCAGAAAAGGAAAAAGGTTGAAGCCCTCGAAGATGACAGTGGTAACTGGATTTTTGACCCAGTGGAGTTACAACATATGGCACATGACTTTTTTAAGGAGCTGTACTCTGCGGATCCCTCTGTGTCCCCAATTCAGGAGTGGCCTGTGAATTTTCCTACTTTGAGTAGAGAGCAGTTATCCTTTATACAGAGACGGGTGACTGAAACAGAAATTAAAAATGCTGCCTTTGAAATGGGTGCTTTCAAAGCACCGGGACCTGATGGCTTACATGCTCACTTCTTTCAATCCCACTGGGAGGAGATAGGGCATAAAGTAGTACAATTGGTTTATGAGATGATAGAAAATCCTTCAAATTTGGGGGAAATAAACCAAACTGATATTGTTCTGATTCCAAAAGTGGACCATCCGACTAAGCTGAAAGAATTCCGTCCTATTTCTCTTTGTAATGTTGTGTATAAAATCATTAGTAAGATGCTTGCAAACAGATTCAAAAGTGTGATGGATTACCTTGTAATGCCAAACCAATGTAGCTTTATCAGAGGAAGGCAGAGCTGTGATAATGTTGTTATAGCACAGGAAGCTATTCACTCTATGAGAAATATGAGGGGAGGTACAGGTTGCGTAGCGGTGAAAGTGGATATGGAAAAAGCATATGATAGACTTGATTGGAAATTCTTAAAATTCACTTTGTCAAGCATTGGGTTGAGAGAAGACTTTGTCTGTCTTATGATGAATTGTGTTTCTTCCG
>QFDD01120117.1:0-55241 GCA_006871305.1 Vachellia collinsii
TGAAATTTGAAACTAGTGTTCTTACCTTGTAAACAATTCCAAAGCCACCTTGTCCGAACTTGTTAGTGACTGAGAAATTGCTTGTTGCTTTAGCTATATCACTTAGATTGAAAAATTGTAAATCAGAGTTACTTTCTCCGTCAAACACATATTTGTTATGTGTTCCTTTAGCTAGATCTAGAGATAACAGGTGATCAGGTGTGATCCAATGAAGAGATTAAGATATATTGCTGGTGTAAATCTACTCAAATTATTTCTCCATGAGAATCTAAAACCATAAACCTTTTTGGGTGCAAAAGTATGTATGAAATTTTAAAAATGGTGTAAAAAAGGCACCACTATTAAGTCAACTAATGTTGACCATTTAACTAGCATGTAGGTAAAGTAAAGTGAAAAAATATACATGAAGTTTCCAAAATGGAGCAAAAATGCTTTGTCCATTGAAAACCTCATGTGTAATTTTGTACCATTTTAGAAACTTCATATGTATTTTTGTACCATTTTCTTGGTTGACATGTTTGTTAATCAGTCAATAGTTAGTTAACTTAATGATTGTGGCATTTTTGCATCATTATAAAAAATTCTTATGTACTTTCGTGCTCATGAGAAGTTTATATATGATACCCTTGGTGGAACACTTTATCAGTAGATTTGCATCTTAAGCCTTATGAATATGTTGAATTAATTAGCTTACCATGTCTCCGCTTCTTTACAAACTAGTACAAGAAAGAGGTTGTGACAAACATAAACAGGAAAATAGAAAGAACTATGATCGTCAACAACCCATTCTTGCTAAAAGAACTGTTGGACTTCCTTTCATATTTGGCTGCAAATATCAATGTATCAAAGCAGCAAAACCAGAAGTGTATATATACATATCAAAGTTTAAAGTACACTAAACAGTAGTTGAATAATATCATAATTTTCATGCTTTATATATATAATCCTATTTGTACAAGTAACTTCCAGCATGTTTTATTGGAATAAAAAAATCTAAAATCATTAACTTCATCTTAAAATTTAATAACTTTTCAACTTTATCCCTATTTAATATACAATATGACTTTAGATTAAGAAACTCACAAAATAATAAATGAACGGGTAGAATTGTATATTAATATAAAATTTAATAACTTGACTATAAATAGGATAAAGAGAAATTTTCTTCTACTTCTTTGTAAATAGAAACAGAAGAGTATATCTATATTGAGCTAATAAAAGTAAAATAGTGAACAAATACACACACACACACACAAACCCTTAATTCTTGTGCATCCACATGCACGTACAAGTCTTCCATCCATGAATTAATGCCCTAATATCTTCCATGTCATTGTGCCACGCCATACACCCTCTTTGTGTAATCTCATTGAAACTTGTGAATGATGTACCTGAACAATCCTCCTTTAAGCATTTATCTTGGCAACCATTCAAGCTCATGCTTGCATGTTATCCACTTGTGCCTTTGTGGTCTCTGGCACCTTCATACTTGCCATCTTCACAAACCCTTCCCCACTTTGACAAGTGGGCACATTCTTCTTCCTCACATACCCATTTGGTCCGTCTCTTAGGTTCTTAGGTTCAAATCTAGTCATACACACACATTCTAAATTCTCACTCTTATACGGATCACAAATGCTGTTTGATGCACACCTTTTGTATCCGTCACACTCCTCCACGGGGCCATACCAAAATACAAGCCATCTACTCATTTGGGCTTGCCACATGGTTTGAGTTAGCTGACCCATTTCGTAAAGCACGATTCTTATGTACATTGAAGAGTCCTTAAGAAACTTGATGACGTTCATTTCAGTAACTTCATTGGCATTATTGATGAAAACAAAGTAATGTATGGAGTCGTTTCTCATGCTGGCAATATCACTCCAGTGTTGACCCATCCAGGACCCGACCTGCCAATATGAATCTCCATTTTTATAAATGAATAGCTGAGGATATCTAGTTGGATCTATCCTTAAGGTTTCACTTCCAAATGATGGATTGTCATGGGATTTCCCAGAGGTCAAGAACTAGTCCAAACCTGCTTTTCGGTCCAAGCCAAGTTTTAAGAAGGGAAGCATAGTGTCACTTGGGTGATCAAAACTCTACCATAGAACATTTGATCTTTCTCCACCATCTCTCAAGACCAAATTCGGCAAAGCTATCAAAGCGGGATGTTGAGAACGAAACGTTGGAAGACCAAATGGGGTTAAGGTTTCAATTCATTTGGTAGAGAACCAAGTTTCTGTGGGTGGTGATAGAGAAAACTCCTGAAGTATTGTTCAAAGGAATGGCTCTATTAGCAACCCAAACAAGTCTTTTTTTGGGAACATTGTGGAACCATATTTTGATGTAGCGGTTTTTGTAATTATGACTGGGGCTGAAGAAACCAAGGGTAAAGACTTGTCCCTTAGTTAGATAGCAATACGTCACCATCTATGAGGGGCTGGTTTGTAGATATCTATTCTAGTTAGCAAGTGGCAAGAAGAATAGTAATGGAAGAGAAGGAATAATAAAATTTTTATTGGAATAAGATGCTTAACCAAAAATAGCTTCATCATGGTGGTTTTTAGAGATTAGCTGAATAATGAGCTCCTTCAAATTGTTTGTAAGTAAATTTTCTGTCAACTTGTATATTTATAATCCCCTCCTTCTTACCTCTTGGAAGACGTACAGTCAATGGCAAAAGTGGCCCTCCTGAGTAATGGTTAACAGTCAAGTATTTGGTTTTCCTTTCCTTAATGTGGAATAAATGCTTGTATGAAGAACCCACGCATAGGATTCTATGTACATTCTCGAGTCTTTTTCATAGGTGACAACACCTTAAATTATGAAAAATGAACTTGGCTAAGATTGGTTAAAAATAATAATATGTATGGGATGTAATATTTTTACCAAATATACCCTTATTTATGAAGATTGTGAGTATGAGAGAGAATGATAGGAAAACAAGATGAGAGAAAATAAGTTGGAAAAATAGATAAAGGAGACATATAATTAATTGTGGATAAAAATGAAAAAATTTATCTAACTTTTAGACAAGATAATTGTTGTTTATATTTAGGACCACATCTATGAGAAGAATGTTGCTTATAGATAGGATTGGAAGAAGACAAAAATAATAGTGGAGGAGAAGGTATAATGAAATCATTATTGGGCCAAATGTTATTTTTTTTATTTTTATTAAAAAACTTATTTAAATGAATATAAAATCTAAAATAAAATTAATCTGTTAATTATCATATTTTCAAATAATTATCTTTTATTAAAAAATTGTTAGTTTAAGAAAATTAGATCTGGACAATCCATATCTAATAAATTAGAGGTGTTCATCACATCCTAACCAGGTCACCGATCATGGTAATTTTAGAGATTAGTTGGATAATGAGCTCATTCAAATGGTTGGAAGTAAATTTTGTGTAAACTTGTATATTTATAGTTCCCTCCTTCTTGCCTCTTGGAAGACTTATGGCCCATTTGAATCAAAGAATTGATAGCAATGTAAAGAAATGGAAAATAATGGAAATGAAGATAAAAGAAAATTTTTTCAAACGAGATGTTTGATACATACTAGAGTAGAAAATGATTTGATAGGAAATGTTTTTTTTTTTTAATAGGTTAAAATGATGATAAGATAGGTAGGAAAAATATGAAAAATGATAGTCCTTTATAACAAAATTTATATTTTGCACTTTTGTTCACTCTATTCAAAGAACTTTTAATTAGAAAGATGGATTTAAATAACTTTCCTCTTAATCATGAGCTACCAATAGCATGCATCTAGTCAAAGTCATAACAAGTCTAGATAATTTTATATCATTAACCAGATACATATGATGGATACCTAATGGCCATTTGAAATATAAATAACTTTCTTTTTAATCATGAGCTACCCATGACGTGTATATAGTCAGAGCCACAACAAGTTTAGATAATTTTATATCTTTTACCATATACACATTATGGGTATCTCATGTCCACTTGAGATTTAAATAAATTTCCTCCTAACTATGAGCTACTCATGATGTGCATATAGTTGAAGTATGGAAAAGAAAACACTCTATTTGCCCCTATTTTCATCTAGCATGATAGAGCAATCACCGAAATCCAAATTTACAAGGCAATTGACATTGAAATATATATTTTGTTACTAAATACAATCATGACAAAATATTGTAAACTACCATTGTCTATACAAAAAGGAAATATATCATATCCATCACTTGCATTTGATTAAAGCTACTTATTTTCTTTAAAATTTTATATCTTTAACTAGATACATCTCATAGGTACCTCATGGTTACACGGGGATTTAAATACTTTGTCTCTTAACCATGACATACTCATTAATTGCATTTGGTTAAAGTCACTTACTTCTTATAAAATTCGACAAGTTTAACCAGAAGCATCTCATAGGTATCTTATGGTTACATGAAATTTAAACAAATTTTCTTTTAACTATGATGTACCCATCGCCTGCATATCGTCAAAGTATGAAAAATAACACTCTATTCACCCCTGTTTACAGATCAAACTGCAAAATTGTGCTCTAGATTATGTTTGTCCCTACTTGATTCATATGTTTTTCTTATGGTTCATCGTTGTGCTGGAGAATCTAATTTGTCTTGAAGTATTTATATGGGGAGGGATGTAGGGGGATGCTATCACTTGCCAAACCATTTATCCACAAACCTCATGACGGGTGACAAGGAAGATGGCTTGAAGATATAGTCAATTAAAACAAGAAGAATCAAACATCAGATATAGATCTTTGGTTTATGGTCCTCCTAATCAATGGTAACATTCAAGTCTTTGGTCTTCCTTTTTTAATTTGGAATAAATGTTGAAGAACCTACTGCATACGTTGTACATACTCTCTCCGATCCTTTTCATAAGAAATAATAACTCAAATTACGTAGTTAGTTAATATTGGTTAAAAGGAATAAATATGTGTGGGATGTAATTGTTTTACCAAATATACCCTTATTTATGAATATTGTGAGTAGGGAATAATAAAGAATGAGTAGAAAGAGAGATGAGAGAAAATGAGTGGGAAAAATAGATGAGGGAGACATATAATTAATTGGAGGTAAAAATGAAAAAATGCTTTCAATTGTTAAATTATTGCTTATATTTAAGATCACTCTATGTGAGAGAATGTTGCTTATAGATAGAACTGGAGGTGAATACTATTGAAGACTAAAAGCTTGCGGTCCTTGTCCATTTTGAGGGGGTTCCTTAGGGAATAATAGAAACAAACTTTTTTGAAAATATATTTTTTTCTTATGTGTCATGGAAAAAAAATTAAAAGTTGTTATGGAAAATAGAAAAAAGAAACATTTTTTTTTGTTTTTTTACTTTTTTTTTTAACTTATGTCATGGAGGGGAATACCCATTGTATTTTTATTAAATGCAATTATGTAAATATAGAAAATCATTCATTCATCCTTCACTTCATCATTTTGAATATATTTTTTGTTAGGATCGGATTTGACCAAGAGGGGGGGTGAATTGGTCTTAATAAAATTTTCGCAATCGGTGAAATGTAAAACAGAGTAAGATGGAAAGTGACACAGAGATTTATCCTGGTTCGGTCCACTTGACCTACGTCCAGTCCTCAGATTCCTCTGAGCTTTTCTCAATCCACTAATCTTAAAAAGATTACAACCAATCACAAGAAGGACTCTCCCCCTTCTTAACTCAATCTAATCCCCAGACACTTTTGCTCGTGTCTAAACCAACTCAAGGTTCTCCGACCTTGACCAACTCTCTCAAAAGAATAAATGAACAAGTATATTCTCCTTTATGAGAATTTAATAAAGAACACTGAAGCATTTTTAATGAGAGTATGAAAACAGAGTATGAACGTGAAGGGTAATAAATTCGAAATCTCGTATGTGTGTTCTCTGTTTTCTGGTGACTTGAATGAATCTCCTTTTATAGGTGAGGAGTATTAAATGTCCGTTAGAGACATTTAAGTTTCTGTTAGACTCGCCATCGTCGTTCACCTTTTTGCATTGAATGCGTCTGCAACTCTCTGACAGTAGGTAGAATGAAGTTCTGAGATTTTGTCCGTTGAACCTCTTTTTGTTCAGGCAATCTGGACTTCATTCCCTGTTAATAAATAAGTCAGATAAGCATTTATGATGGTTGGTGTGATTCAAATAATCGTTGTATGAAAAAGGAAAGATTTTAGAATCAATTTAAAGCTGTTGACATGCTGCGTTACTGTCAGAAGATGGAACTCGAGTTTTGTCTCCTCAAAACTCGAGTTGTAGAAGAATTTTCAAAGAGAAAATATCATAACTTTTGTTGAAACTCGGGTTTGAATAAGAGTTTTGATAAAACTTGAGTTGTAAAGCTCATAACTCGGGTTTCCAGGAGTTCCAGTAAGCTAAAACGTTTTGTGCTCTTCGAGACTCGAGTTTCAATTGTCAGAACTTCAAGTTTTGAAGGTTTTCAAGTCATAACTTTTATTGTAACTCGAGTTCTCTTGAGAGTTTTGTATCACAGCGTTTTTTATCCTTTGAAACTCGAGTTTTTCTTCATGAAACTTCAAGTTATAAGAGTTTCAAAACATAACTTTTATATGAAACTCGAGTTGCATTGGAAGTTACGAGTTTAAGAGAAGTTTGCCTTTCGAAACTCGAGTTTGATTCCACAAAACTCGAGTTCTAATGAAACTCTAAGCAAAACTTCAAGTTTGGAAAGAAGTTTGATGTTTAGAAAATTTGACTCTGCCCAAAACTCGAGTTCTGAAAGTCTGGAACTCGAGTTCTGTCGAGACTTTTACTTAAAACTTGAAGTTTGGGAAGAGAGTTTTGTTTCTCTCTCTTCGAAACTCGAGTTCTGAGAAGCGTAACTCAAGTTCTCGCAAAACTTCCACTGAAGACTCGAGTTTTGGAAGGAAGTTTGGTTTTCCAAAGTCATTTGAGAGCTCGAAACTCGAGTTCTGTAAAATGAAACTCAAGTTCTACCAAAACTTCCAACATAACTTGAGTTTCCACTGCAAGTTCTGATTTTCAAAAGACTTCCAGAGAACGAAACTCGAGTTTTAAAACATGAAACTCGAGTTTTGAGATAACTTCCATTCAGACTCGAGTTCCTTTAAAAGTTTCACATTTCTAAACCTTTTTAACACTCGAAACTCGAGTTTTGATTTCCAGAACTCGAGTTTTGATATAACTCGAATCAAAACTTGAGTTCTCTTGAAAGTTTGAGATTTTGAACATACTTTTAAACACTGCAACTCGAGTTCTCTCAAACATTTCATTAAAACTCGAAGATTTTCAAAAACTTTCTGAAAACTGATAATTCAAAACACAATTTCAAAAACATATTTGTCATCATCAAAACATTATCTCAACATTTTTTAAAATAAAAATTCAAATATTTTTTTAAATTGTTTGGTTCAAAACTTGTTCTGAAAAATTTCTCTACAACTTTGTTTTAAGAACATAAATAAAATACAAAATAAAATCAAACAAGCCCCTGAACATCTTTTTTAATGTTTTGTTATGTAATATCTAGATTTTCTATAACTGGATATAAAGGCTAAATGAGTGACTACAAACTAATTAAGGGTCCAAAGAATAAAAAAAGGGAAATGCCAATGCCAAATGTAGAAAAGTAAAGCAAGGAACCAAGGTGACAATTTGAAATTAAGGGACTAAAGTGGAATTTTGGGACCAAAATGTCATTTTTGAAATTCAAGGGCATTTTAGTAAATAAAGAAAAGGCAAAGGGCATTTTGGTCAAAGTTTGACCTAAATATCAGAAAATTTTATAGAGTCCTAAAAGATAGAGAAAAATTCATTGGTCAGTAACTGAGGCCCAGTGTTGAAATAATGTTTTGTTGATGACAAATATGTTTTTGAAATTGTGTTTTGATTATTAGTTTTCAGAAAGTTTTTGAAAATCTTTGAGTTTTAATGAAATGTTTGAGAGAACTCGAGTTTCGTGTTTTAGAACTCGAGTTACAGTATTTAAAAATGTGTTCAAAATCTCAAACTTTCAAGAGAACTCAAGTTTTGATTCGAGTTACATCAAAACTCGAATTCTGGGAGTTAAAACTCGAGTTTCGAGTGTTCAAAAAGGTTTTAGAAATGTAAAACTTTTGAAGGAACTCGAGTCTGAATGAAAGTTATCTCAAAACTCGAGTTCCATGTTTTAAAACTCGAGTTTCATTCATTGGAAGTCTTTTGGTAAATCATAACTCGCAGTGGAAACTCAAGTTATGTTGGAAGTTTTGGCAAAACTCAAGTTTCGTTATGTAGAACTCGAGTTTCGGGCTTTCAAATGATTTTGAAAAATGAAACTTCCTTCCAAAACTTGAGGTTTCAATGAAAGTTTTTGCTAGAACTTGAGTTATGTATCTCAGAACTCGAGTTTCGAAGAGAGAGAAACGAAAACTCTTCTCAAACTTCAAGTTTAAGTGAAAGCCTTAACAGAACTCGAGTTTTGGGTTTTCAGAACTCGAGTTTCAAGCTGAGACAAATTTTCTAAACTTCAAAACTTCTTTCCAAACTTGAAGTTTCGCTTAGAGTTTTCTTAGAACTCAAGTTTCGTGGCATCAAACTCGAGTTTCGAGAGGCAAACTTCTTTTAAACTCAAAACTTCCAGTGCAACTCGAGTTTTATATAAAAGTTATGTTTTGAAACTCTTATAACTTGAAGTTTTATGAAGGAAAACTCAAGTTTCGAAGGACAAAAATGCTGTAATTCAAAACTCTCAAGAAAACTCAAGTTACAATGAAAGTTATGACTTGAAAAACTTCAAAACTTGAATTTTTGCTAGATGAAACTCGAGTGTTGAATAGCGCAAAGCATTTTGGCCTACTGAAACTCCTGGAAACCCGAGTTATGAGTTTTACAACTCAAGTTTTATCAAAACTCTTATTCAAACTCGAGTTTCAACAAAAGTTATGAGATTTCCTCTTTGAAAATTCTTCAATAACTTGAGTTTTGAAGATACAAAACTCGAGTTCCACATTCTGACAATGGCGCAGCGTGTCAGCGACTTTAAACTGATTCCAAAATCTTTTCTTTTTCATGCAACGATTATTTGAATCACACCAACCATCATAAATGCTTATCTGACTTATTTATTAACAGGGAATGAAGTCCAGATTGCCTAAACAAAAAGAGATTCAACGGACAAAATCTCATATCTTCATTCTACCTACTGTCAGAAAGTTGCAGACGCATTCAATGCGGAAGGTGAACGAAGACAATGGGTCTAACGGAAATATTAATGTCTCTAACGGACATTTAATCTTCTCACCTATAAAAGGTGAAGCATTCAAGTCTCGAAAAGACAGAGAACGCATATACGAGAAATAGAATTCATTACGCTTCATACTCTGTTTTTTCATACTCTCATTAAAGAGCTTCAGTGCTTATCATTAAATTCTCATGAAGGAGAATATTATTGTTCATTTATTGTTTTTGAGAGAGTTGCTCAAGGTTGGAGAACCTTGGTTTGGTTTAGACACAAGGTTAAGTGTCTGTAGGTTAGTTTGAGTTAGGAAGGGGGAGAGTCCTTCTTCTGGTTGATTGTAATCATTGGTGATTAGTGGATTTGAAAAGCTCAGAGGACTCTGAGGATTGGACATAGGTCAAGAGGACTGAATCAGGATAAATATCTGTGTCATCTTCTTTCATACTCTGTTTTAGCATTCAACGTTTGCGAAAATTTTATTAGACCAATTCACCCCCCTCTTGGTCAAATTCGATCCTAACACCTAGTTAAGTTCAGAATGGCAAGAATAACTTTTACGGGTTAAAGATTATTTAATATTTGGCTATTAAATAAAATAATTAGTCAAATATAATTTCTCAAAATATTCAAAGGCCTCAAATATTTGATTTTAGAGTCAAGGAAAATAGCTAAGAAATTCTAGTATTTTATAAAATTTATTTTAAGAGAAAGTCAGAAATAGTTTGCAGGAATGAAAGAAAAAGGCCCAGAAAAACCCCGAAATAGGATTTTTCTCAGAAATTAATTAAAGACACATCCCGAATGGGAATTGAGAAAGGAAAAATGATAATAAGAGTAGAGGAATTATAGGAATTTCTAAGGATACTAAATTGGTCAAGTGATTAGAAAATCTTCGGAAAGCATTTTCGTAAGAAAATTTTCGAATAAAGTAACGATAAAGCAAGTTCACTTTCATAAAGGAGATTGTAGGGCTTGAGAAGGTGCCACTTGGTGTCTTCATATTAAAAGAGGAAAAGCAAGAAAGATATTAATTTACTCAAAGTGGTATATTATATTAGTGTAAAGTTACACTATCAGTGTAAGTTGACCCACAATTTTTATAACTTAATAGATAGATTTAAAAACTCAATTCTAGCCATTTTTCTACCATTCTCAACCAGCTGAAGAAAGAAAAGAAGGAGGAGCAAACTGTGAGTCTTCAAGGCAAGAAAGAGAGAAATTTCAAGCAAGGATCAAGGTAAAAGTTGGTTACAAGCTTAATTTCTTGCATGGAATTGATCGAGGACCTCTTCTCTTCCTTTTGAATGCTACAATTTTTGATAAGGTGGTGAATTTAGCCTGCTGAAAGTTTAGGTTTTAGAGAGAGTGAATTTGATCAATCAAGGGTCACCAATCAACTTCTTATGCAATTTGCGACACATTGACGCTTGGCTTGAGTTGATTTGGACTTGTATTGAATTTTTGGCATTAAACCCTCATTGGGACTGCTTTTACACGAAATTGATCTGCAAGGGAGGAGTTTTTTTGTGTTGTTAAATGATTGGGAAATGGTCTAGGAATAATTTTATGCATGTGTGAGAAGATAGAAATTGAAAACCACACTAGTTGAAATTTTTCTGTGCATTTTCAGCTTGCAGCTGTTCTTGGGGAAGGAGTGAGTTTTTGATGATTTTGATTCTTCCAATGGATCTAGAAAGAAAAAGTGTGTAGGGTAGAAGTGAGAAAACAAATTTGGAAGCATTAAAATCAAAATTGGAAAATTTAGAAGTTTAAGGACTTAAATTATCAAGATTGAGTTCCATGGATTTTTAGGTGTTATGATGCATGAGAAATGGCCTCATGTCAATGTCAAATGCATTATATTATGTGCATGAGTGCTATTTGCAAGAGGAGAAGCACAAAGTGCAAGTTGGAAGCTTAGGAAAGCATTTGCAAAGTTACACTTAAGGTAGCAAAGTTACTATCTCTTTCGTTAATATTACCTATGGTTGTTATTGATGAATGTTGCCATGTTTATTTGCTAAATATGCGATATTTGTGCTGTTATGACTTGTCATGATTTTGTGCACATTAAATTTCAAGTAATAATATTACATGTTCATTCATTCATGGCTAGATTGAAGTTGTGTTACAAACATGCATATTAATGTCATTGATAGTGATTTTGTTATGGGGATTTCTTTGAAATCTCACTCTCCAATAATAACACCTTCTAGGACAAATGTCCAAGAGCAAAGACAAGGAACCACAAGAGTCAAGGTGGGTGTTTCAAATGTGCAAAGGAAAGATTGGTTAATTTGAGAGTGACCTAATGTTATTTACTTGGATTTTGGAAAATTGTATGTTAAATCTATGCACTGTGGAGCATGATGTATGTGCTGTATAAATAGACCAAGCATGCTAGATTATCATGTGAAATTATTGCATGCATTAAAGATATAAAAGTGAGAATGCAAACTAGCTATAAAAGGGTTCAATGCCCTTTCCAAAGGTCAAAGTTAAGGTAACAATAAAAAAAATAGCAATTGAATTCCAAATGTCTTGAAATTTTTTAGAACAATGCTAAACATTTCAAGCTTAAAAATAAGTTAAAGTTTGCTGAATTTGGATGTATAGGAAGAAAGTTATGGTTTTCCAAAGTTAAGGGGAAAATCTGAAGAATTGAAAAATGACCCAATGAACAATATAATTTTACGAAATGAATATGAATTGGTTAAGAAATTGGATAAATTGGTATTTTTTTTCCTTATGGGGAATTGAATAAGCTTTAATTAGATATTTGAATCACTTGATTTTGATTTTTCTAAAATTAGTTATGAAATTTACTAAGTGAACAATAACTTTTGGTAGGTTCTTTTGATGTTTCACTTAGTTAACTAATTATAAGCATTGAAAGGCTTTAAAGTGGTTTATAATTGGTCTCTAATATAACTTGAGGTAAGTTAAGGGAGGTGTTACACATTACATTTTGTTGAATATAATTAGAGAAGAGCCATAAAATGCTATATTTTCATTAATGACAATCAATCATGCTAACAAAGGAAATTATTCTTCCACCTTTCACTTCATTATCTTAGATAGACTTTTCAAAATAATGAATCAAACAGTTTTTTAAAATCTTTTTTCAAAACTACTTCTAGAAGATCAATAATACAAAATTGTTCTAAAAAAATAAAAATGGATTGTAGAATCAAATAAGCTCTAAGACATCCCAAATATGTTAGCTTTTACTCCCTTATGTCCTATTTATAAGATATTCTCAAGGGATATCGGAAATTCTAACTAATTTCTTTTACTTTTACGTTCATTAATTACACGTAATATCAATACATTAATTATCTCAAACACATTTTTTTGTACTCATTCACTCACTCTCCTTCCATAGATAAAAGCATTTTTGAAAAATAAATACATTTTTAGGCATTTATATCTTTAATCTACTTTAACTAAATTTTTTATTTATATGACTCTGTTATTTCTATTTTATATATAGGAATGGAGTATAAAACTATTGAAGCAATCTGGCATACCTCATACTTGAATTTAATATTTGGTTCCTTACCTTTTCTATATGTATTTTAAATAATGATTTTATTAATTTGAACATGCTAATCTTTATTTCTCTAAAACATAATAGAGATAGAAAATTGAATTGGAGAAAAAGAGACAAAGGCCCGACTATACGGTAAGATCCTTAATATACTACGAAATAAAAATATGATATTAAAAATATCATATCATAACATATATATATTAAAGGAGTAATATTGGAAATATAAAATGAAATACTGGTCAGCGGTCAGCTTCATAGCATACGAAAATATAAAATGAAATACTGGTCAGCGGTCAGCTTCATAGCATACGAAAATATAAAATGAAATATTAGAGGAAAAAAAGAGGCCACAACTCATAATCAATAGGGTTGAAGAGAATAATACCAACAAGTATTGGTAAGTTTTGGCTGGTTAAAAATTAGATCTCAAGTTTAAATCCACGTAGATGCAGTAAACGTCTTTAGGAGACTACCCCCAATGAGACTTAACAATTCTTAAATATGATCTAATCAAATAGTTATATAAAAAAGATTGAAGAGAATGAAAAGAAAAAAAAATGTTTTAATCAACATGGCTATAAAATTGGATACTGAAAGAAAATGTTATAGGCAATTTAGTCAAGATAAACAAGTTATTTTCAACACCTCCATAAGAAATAGTGATGAAAGTAGATTAGTCTATTAAGGACCTACGGCCTAAACTAATTTGAATATAGTTGACTAATCTATGAGTAAATATGCTAGGATCAAGCTATGACTTATTGTTATGCCTATTTTCATAAAACCTAGCCTACATGCTTATAGGCCTAATAACTTATTTTCTTTATCAAAATATGCACTATTATATATATAAATGTAATCTGAATCAATTTCATGAATTATTTATAAAATTACCAATTTAGCCTTCTTAAGTTTCACATCCAATCATCACACCCGTTTCATTTATCGGTTGTTCACCATGATGAAGCTTTAGTCATATAAGCCACCAATTAATTTTATAATGAACTACAAATGCAATTAGTGGCAGACTGGGAGAAATTAACTAAACACTAAGAAAATTAAAGCAATGCAATAACAATGGTTTAATCCGGTGATGGTGAAGGGAACAACTTAGAATTCACATTGAGTTTACTTTCCTGCTAGCCCAAATTCAATTAATCAGAACAAAGACAGATGACAAAAGAGTGGAATTAACATATTTAACTACCTAGATGTAGCATCGGATGCCCTCAACTACGATAACACTTAATCCACTAGAGAACTCAATCAAATAAGCGATAGTTAATTAAATCCATAAAACCCAATAATAATTCAATTCAATTAATAAGAAAGATATGCATAGAACTATCTAATTAAACAATTAGACAATTTACCAACTCAATTAAACAATCACAAAGGGAAAACAAACCCATATCTGCAATACAATTATAAAAGCCAAATTGACATTTAAATTAATAACGAGAACATGATTATAAATTCAACCGACAATGCAAGGGTTTATAAGCATAAAATCCAACAAATGTTTCAGCACAAAAGTAGTCCAAATATCTGTCTAATCCAAGAATAAAAACATCTACAATCTAGAACTAGATTGTTCTCAATAATACATCTCAAAATTACTTAAAACTAAATAATTATAAGTCTTGAATATCCACTACTACAAATAACACCTCTCACATCTTGCATTCTTGTTTTCTAATGTCCATTTCGTAGTGGACATCTTTACTAGAGACGTTAGAAATATTGTACTGTCATGTCCATCAGGTGATGGACGTGAGAGGTGATCTCTCTCACGTCCAGTCATGATAAAGTTGGGCATGATAGGTGATCCATCTAACATCCAACTCTCCTATTGCTTCCAACAAACAATGGATAAAGAAGCATAATCAATTACATATAAAGCTTACTCTAATGAATCAATAAATTACTTGTAAATTAAAATATATCAAAAGAAGGCAAAAAGTGAAGTTGATCATCATACTTGATTGACATGATAAAGAAGCATAAATCATTTCTAGTCAACAAATTTCCACAACTATGAAGATGGGAAACTTTATATCATATCAGGCGACTTTGTTGATCTTACATGATATAGAGCATGACTCAGTTCTTGCCTTGCTGTGTGTGGTTGCCGCTCCAATGCAAAATTAGACAGCATCAATCCATCACATTCCTACAAGTTGACAGAAAAAACTTGCCATAGGTGGAAGACTACACAATGAAGCACATGTTGAGCAAACTCAGTTCAAATTTTTATGATTTCTTTTAAAATCTTCTGCAGCAAAATGGTATGCCGTGCCGACAAGTAAAGCATGATGAAGCAATGAAAAGGATATAAAGAAGATTGGACAACATCATGAGTTTAGCAGTTAGAAAAACACTTACAAAATAACGATCAATTACATTGAGACAAGAAAGAATTTGAGTGATGATCAAACAAACAATAGGACAACCAAAAGTAAAAGCTGCAAAACTAGTAGGAAGCTCTTAAAAGATCTCAGCTGATAGATATCACTTCAAACAATTCAAAAAAAATTCATGCATAAATGCAGCCCGATAAGTTAATAACAAGATGCAAATGACTCAATCTTTTTTTTTTTAAAAAAAAAAAAAAAGCAATCTTCACACACTACAAAAAAAAATTAAATTTTTGACTTTGGCCGTGGAATTTTTTCCATGGCTAATTTCATCAGTAATCTGTTAGAAAAATTTTCAATATAATTTCTGACAGAAATTTTCTGTTGTAAAATTAGCCACAAAAAAATAATTTGTGGCTAATTCCATGGAAAATTTAATTATTATTAATTAATTATTAATTTCTGAAGGTGAATTCAGCAACAGAACAAATTCCGTCGGTAATTCATTATGTGGCTTATTTATGTTTTTTTTGTAGTGACATGTAATTGTAGATCGTAGCCCCTACATTGTTCTATAGGTATCCCAGGAGGCAAAGTGGTTTGTCTATCCCACCATTCAATTTGACAGTAGTAGGATTTTCTAGTATTTTATAATCTAGTTTTGCTGCATTATTAGAAAATTGGTTATAGGTAAAATCAAATGAATGTATTCATTAGATTTAAGGAGTAGCTAACACGCCTTTCCCCATAACATAGTTCTTAGAGGAGAAGTTGGCATGATGGTAAAGTGAAAGTTCCTTAGCGAATCAGAGTATTTAGTTCTAGGCTACATTATTGTATACACATTTGTATATGTTTATCATCCTGACTTCTGACCATTTAAAGTTATATGCATAAAAAAAATCCTTGATTAGGTAAACTAATACTTTTGATTGAAGAACATTTCATAGGATATACCACACAAAAACCCTAATAATCCAAGTTTGAGCTCTAATTTTAGTTGTCAAGGATCAACAGGTATTTCCTTCCTCTAATAATAACTAAGCTTTCATTTCTTCATAAAACCATTCAAATAACATGCCTCACAAAGCTGTACAGGCATAATGATAAAAGAGAATCCAAAATGTCCATACGCATAAATGCAAGGCTAATGATTCTCTAAAATCATTTTATTTAATGGAACAAACATAGAAAAAGACAACAACCTACTACTCAATCTTCTATAATGAATATTAAAAATATTTAAAATGAATATAAAAAATAGGCAAAAAAATTATGTTCACTATGCACGAGAGATGAAGTGGAGGGCATGACCGTGGAGTAGAAAAGAAAGAGTAGATGGATAGAGGAGGTTAGTACAGTGAAAAATAAACAGTGAGGGAAAACATGAGAGTGAATGCGACAGCAAGGAAAGTACAACAAAAGAAGAGCTGAACGAGCTACAAGGAAAAGCAACTATGCAAAGAAAGACACGATAATGAACAATGAGGAAAGTGAACGCCATTGGTGTAGAGAAAGAGAAAAGGAGAAGAAGGGGATGCACGCAGCATTGAGAAGAGGCTAGGAGGGAAATGATGAAGCTATTAATAAGGAAATGAGGAGGGTTTCAAAAACCCTGTTACATCCAGCAACAAAGTAGTTGGACATAAGACGTTAACACTCCCATGTTCAGCCATATGGCTTGATGTGAGAGGGGTACCCATTAATTGCAAACACTAAAATATCACTAGGTATATGGTTACTAGCCTAAATCAATCAAAGTCAAATGATGAGGGATGGGAAGGGGAAAGGGGAAAGGGAGAAGAGATAGGAAGAGAGGAGAAAGAGCAAGAATAGAGGAGGGAGAACAACAATAAGGAGGAGAAAACCAGAAGGAGAGAAGGAGAAGAGAATTTAGAGGAGAAGGAAAATTAATATTATTCAAATCATCAAATGTACAAAGTAAATGAGTTGAAGTGCTAATTATAGGCATCACCCTAACCCTAGAAGTTAATGACAGAACATTCTAGAAACTTATAGTTAAATGAAAAATCAAAATTAATAATAAAATATGATAATCACTCAATAGCAAAACCCAAATATTCCCTAATAATGATAAATATCCTAAATATATGAAATCATAAACAATTCCATATCCCATTATTTCTCCCCCACTTGAAGATCTCGACTCCTCATGAGTTAAAATAAAGGTATAGAGTTGGGGAGGGAAGGCTGGGATTCAATGCGATGCTTCCATCAAGAAATCCGTTCCAATAGGTGAGATAGCGGAAAAAAAACCACAGCAAGAAACAACATGGAAGGAATGCATAGCTTGATCATTGAGAACGTTTGGAAAGCCTTTCCAATAGATAAGGTACTCATGGAATGGTCATTTATGCAATGGAATGGCATTAGGAAATGTAGCCTGCACATGAGTTGTAGAATGATGAAGCTGATTCTCACTGAATACAATTTGAGAAGGAGCCATTTGTATCTGAATAGATTGAAGAACCTGATCATTATTCAACAAACTATTAGCATTAATGACAAGATCAAACTCCTTACTCACTTGAGTCACTATAGGGCCTAGCGGTGCTTCGTGGGAGATAGGTGCTAGCTTAGTTGTCTCAATGCTCTAAGTGAGCTCCATAGGAGCTAGGGACAATGATTTCAATGGAGTTATGATCATATCTTCTAGATTTAAGAAGGAAACTTCATCTTTTATTGATGTGCTTGTTTAGGATAATATCTATTTCCATTCCCTTTTCCATTCATTGCAAATATGCTTAACGTGAGTAATTAATATACCCAACTCTTGGTGGAATTCAACTTCAACCTTGTGCCGCTCTTCATTAACTTTGAGACATCTACAAAAAGATTCATGTGTTTCTTCAGTTTTGTGACATCTTCCAGCCCTTTTCTAATCTACTTCCACTGTAGGTGGGAAGGCTTTAGATTTATCATATTAATAACACTCTACTTCTTCATTTTGAATGTGGTCAACATACTTGTACCGACTCTGGCTAGTGTAATAAAGATGAGCAGCATACTTATACTAGTGACGATAAGTATGCTCATAATGATGTTGCTCAACATACCCATAACAATCAACATATCCATAGTAATCATGATCAGCATACTTATAACAATGAGCATCATATTCATCACATTCATAATTCTACTGTTGATGGTTAATATGTTGATATTAACGCTCATCACCTTCATACTGTTGATAACTTTCATAGCCATCTTGATGTTGAACATATTGGAGTGCATGTCGTACTTACATCGACACTCTATACTTGACCATCCTTCAAAACCCATAACTCAAATTGAGTAGCATGTCTCCAAGGGTTTTAAGGTGGCTCTAGACACCTAAAGAAGGTTCCCAAGTTGCCCCCACCAAAAAAGGTGAATACCCTATTTAACAAGTCTAACCCTCAGAGAACTCTGAAGCTCTACAAGGGTTACATTTATTAAATAAGTAACAACCTGAGTGAGATTTTCATATTAAATTTTAATATGAATACAACAAAAAATTTTAAATTAAACAACAAGAAATAATAAAAATTAATATGATAAACAATTCCTTCTTTTCCCCCTTTTTGTCACCTTTTTTTTTTTTTTTGCCTTTTCTTTTTCCCCCTTTTCTACTTCCCTTTTTTTACCTTTATCTCATAACATTTTTTTCTCGTTACCTTTTTTTCTTTTTTTAGGTAACCTATTTTTCAATAAAAATCAAATAAGAAAGAGGCAATAAAAAGTTACTCCAACAATTTATCAAATAGGAGCATAAATTTAAAAACTTTACCCTCAACGCTTTTATGCAATGATTCTTTACTACAAAATGCTCATAATGCCAAAAATCACACGAAATAGTAAAATCATCTTGAAGCTTTGAAAGGCTATAGAGATTTTGAGAGCTGATTTGGAAGGCTTATGCAAGCAGAACATGACCCTTTTCTATTTGGGAGAGGTGTTGAGAGATCTAGGCAACATAAGAGAAGTGGAACTTGGCTCTAGTACCAATTGATGTAGGACAGAGAAGGGGAAAGGGAGAAGGGATAGGAAGAGAGGAGAACGAGAGAAAATAGAAGAGGTAGAACAGCAAGAAGGAGGGGGAAACCAGAAGAAGAGAGGGAGAAGAGAACTCAAAGGAGGAGAAAAATCAATATTGTTCATATCATCAAACGTACAAAGCAAATGAGTTGAGATTCTCTTTATAGGCCACAACCTAACCCTAAAAATTAATTATAGAATATTTTAGAAACTTAGAGTTAAATACAAAATCAAAATTAATGATAAAATATGATAATCACTCAATAGTAAAACCCAAATATTCCCTAATAATAATAAATATCTTAAATATCTAAAAATCCTTATCAACCATTATTCCACATCCCATCATCAAATCTATTGCCAAAGTCAAATTGAGTGGACCTTTGTTTGTGATACTTTGAAAACCATTGGATTACATGAGCCAATATGTCAACTGATCATTACATGTCTATCATCACCCTCCTTTCAAGTGTTGTGGAATGGTGAAGCTACTGAAAGTTTCCAACCTTCTCGAGGGGCTTGCCAAGGTGATCCGATCTCTTCGTACATTTTTACCCTATGTGTGGAGAGGCTAAATCACATAATTAAGAACATGATAGATGTTGGTTACTAGACTCTGATTTCTCTCAACAAGGATAGCCTGGCTATTTCTCATCTATTCTTTGCTAACTACTTAGCTCTTTTTGGGGAGGCCATTGCTATTCATATATATGTAATGTTAGATTGCTTGAACAGAGTTTACAAAAGCTCAGGACAGAAAATGAATTTGGAGAAAACAAAAATTTGTTTCTCTAAGAATGTCCACTTCTGTAAGGCTGTGGAGTTGAGTCAGCAAATGGATGCTAGTCTAACGGGGTATCTAGGCAAATACCTAGGAATTCCTCTGATTTAGCATAGGGTATCCTATTCTCTTTTTACTCCCATTTTGGATAAAAAAAAAGAGGAAACTATCAAGTTGGAAGCAAACAACGCTCAATATGGCAAATAGAGACCCACATAAAATTTGTAATGTCATTAGTGCCTACCTACCACATGAAATCTCTACTTCTTCCCAAGAAGTTACTAATTGAGATTGAGACGATAAGTTGAAGCTTTCTATGGGGAGAACTGGATGGTCAGAGAAAGCTCCACCTAGGGGGCTAGGACAAGGTTACTCAAGAAAAATCAATGGGTGGGATGGGAATAAAAAATCTAAGACAAAAAAACAAAGCTTGTATGCTCCAGTTGTGTTGGAAACTTATGACGGATGATAAAGCCCTTTGGATCAAGGTGTTGAGGTCAAAGTATAAATGTTTACTTCACCATGTTTTGGAAGCCAAGAAATGGCCAAATTCTTCACGTACTTGGAGGGGGATTTGTATGATGTGGCCCAAGTTCAAAGTTGGGTTAGGCAAAAAAAATTGGCAATAGAAAAAGAACCTCCTTCTAGTTTAAAAACTGGTTCTAAGGGTTTTGTTAATGGAGACAAAATAGTTTCGCACTATGTGGACAATAGGGGACGATGAGATTTTAACAAGCTATCAACCATGTTTCCACCACACATTGCTGAGCGGATTATGAGTGGGCACCCACCCCATGAGGAAAGAGGAGTGGATAAACACTATTGGTTAACCTCATATGATGGTCAATTTTAGTTAAATCTATGTATCAATTTCTTTTTTGTAGGTACCCAACAGCAACAACATAGCTTGTGGAAACTCTTACGGAAGTGGAAGGTTCCTGAGAAGATAAAATCTTGCATGTGGTTAGTTGCTCATGGCAGAACCCACACACTATGCTTCGAAGCAAAGAGGAATATCTGATTAAGGTCCTTGCCCTTTTAGCTGTCCAATATATGAAGCTTGATGCATGTTTTTAGAGACTATGCAAATATTGTCAATAGATGGCGTTCTATTATTTCACTAGATAAATGGGATACTTTTTTTTTATCTCTGGATGATGAAGATTGGTTGTAATGGAATCTCAAATAGGAAGTGGGTAAATCGTACATGAAAAAGATAGAGTGGGCAACACTGTTTGGGTATATTTGGTGGGACATTTGGGTTGATCAATGTAATAATCTTTTTGAAAGTATTTCACCTCTTAACCACACTAATGTGACCAACATCTTTTACAGGGTATGTTGGCGTAAGGACATGTTAAAACTTTGCAATTCCCACTCCCCAACAATATTTTACCCTTTGTCTGTGTATCCCAAAGGGGGAAATACTATTACCTTTGAGGTAGATGGGTCAGTCAAACCAAATGGGGACAATGCTTCTGGTGGTATACTTTGGAACAATGAAGATGAATGGTTTTGTGGATTCTATTGCAAACTATCTAGAGTCCCTCCTAAAGTTAAGGGAAAAAAATATGAAAAAAATTGAAAAATGATCAAATGAACAGTAAATGTTCATGCAATAAACTATATTAATTGAGCAAGTAATTGGCCAAATGAGTATTTTTTCCCCTGTAGTGAATTGAATAAAATTTAATTAAAAACTTGAACCACTTTATTTCAAATTTTCTAGAATTAGTTATGAATTTTTAAAGTTAGCCAAAATTTTCAAGTTATCAAACTCAGGTAAGCAAATTTTGAATCTCACTTGGATGACTAATTCTAGTTTATGTAATTGTCTCAAATGGTTTAGTTAAGGTCTCTAATATGTAATAAAGCTAAAGAAGGGAGGTGTCAAAAGGCCGCACATGAGTATTTGCTTGATGAGTTGCAATGACTTTGCATCATTAAAGCACATATTTAAATATTTGTAATATTCTGCAACATAATAAATTGTATGTATGTATGTAATATTATCAAAAACTAAAAGTAAATTAAATGATAATGTTAATTTTAAATGGATACAACTTCAAAAGAATTTTTATGTATTTATTATATTTTTTAATATAAATTAATTTAAAATTTAAAAAATTGAAATTTTAAATCTATAATATGAGTTTTCTTATATATATAGTTTTAGCCAATTTCGAATTTAAATTATATTTGTATCAACATTAACTAAAATTAACAATTTATGTATATGTGTGTTTATTATTTTATATATTTGCATTTTATTTTATATATAATACATTATTGATTGGACAATAATTTTTATATATTTATATCATGATTAATATCATAATTTTTATTTTTTAAAAATATAGTTTTTAACATAAAATTTATTACAAATACAATAAATTTTAAATTTTAGCCACATGATTACTGATGGAAAAATTTTGTGGCTAAAAATACCCCATATAAAATTAGCAAAGTAATTTGCCACGAAAGTTACCAACAGCAAAATTTCATGGCTTATTTCTTCACTAAAAATGCTTTGTATGAAATTAATGACGCAATTTGTCATAAAAAATCCTGTGGCTAATATTTTAGCAATGGAATTGCCACGGAAATATTAATGCCAAGTTTTTCCTCAACTAATTTAAAGATGAAAAATTTCCATCAAAAATTATATAGCAAAAATTTCTGACGAATTGTTGATGGAATTAGCCACAGATCAAAAACAATTATCTATATGTCAAGGTTTTGTCTTTATCTTCTTTTCTTAGGTTGTTTGGCAATTCTTTTTCTGCACTAACTTATAATACCATGTAAAACTCTTCTCTTCTTAATTTCATTTTGCTTACCCCAAAAATAAGTTGAACTTAACGTACAGTTGGGATTTAGACACATGAAACATGTCGAATCCAAAATTCGACAACACATAACTTATACTGCACAGCTTTAATTTGCAAATTTCAAATGCCTTTCGTTTCACACAAAAACTCAGCCGCGCGCGCGTGTGTGTGTGTGTGAATAATTCAACTGAGACTAAAAGTTAAGTTGTCAAAATTCCAAATCAACTTAACTAGCTAGGACCAATCATCATTTCTGCCCAAAACAAAATAGGTGCATTATTGACTATTCAACATCCAAAAGAAAACAAATTATACGCATGTGGGTCAATATTACACGTATTTAATCAGCTAAAACGAAATTCTTGCACTCTAAAAGTTAAACAGGAAGGAGTACTATGTATCTTATCAAGCTGTATCAAATTGGACGTGCTCTTTTGATGTGCACTTCAAAAACTTAAATGTTGTACATTCCTTCAACTTCATGTGGAGAACATATTTTAATGAATAATGCGGTTATTTATTTTCAAATTTGTCCATAACAAAATGGTGAGACTTAATTAAAAGAATCTACCCTAGAAGTTGTGACATATATGTCACAAAAACAAATGTTGCATCTTAAAAATATTCTTAATGCAGGTCTAGTAATGGTAAAAATTTTTACACCCTGGCTTTATATATATAGACACGTGCGAATTCAGTAAGATATGCATCATTATCATATACAATATTTTTGACAACATATATAACATCAATATTTACTCACAAGTAGCAGCTAACCCTAGAAAAACACAAAGTACCACCATGGAAGTTTTGAGAGTCATGGTTTTTAGCGAGCTTCAATTACAGTAGTACTAATCTCATTTACTGAATTAACTCCTTCACTGGTTGATGGATTTGAACTGTCAATTACAGTATTGTCTCTATTGAAAATGAATGCTGGTTGTTTTGGAGAAGGAAGAGCTGAGTCACTGCCCAACATGGAAACAACTGTAGACATAGTTGGTCGATCTATTGCATAATCTTGTACACATAAAAGGCCAATTTGAATGCATTTTAGAAGCTCTTTAAGGGATGCCTCATCTTCTACAGATAATGATGGATCAACAATCTCCATAGCTCTACCTTCTCTCCATAGGTTCCAAATCTGAATGATATGAAGATGGCAGTTAATTTGATTGTTGGGAGACAAAGTTAACTTTTGAATGGTTGTTTTTTACTTATAGAATACTCACATGTCCGACCAAAGTTAAGGTAATTTCTTCGTAATGACCACTATTCTTTTTGCCGGTAACAATCTCTAGAAGCAAAACTCCAAAACTATAAACATCTGACTTTACTGAGAATAGTCCTTTCATCGCATATTCTGGTGACATATAACCACTACAAAAAAAGATTAGTCATATATATTAATCACAAATTCAATTAAATTAGTTAACCTAAATAGTATATTTATTTCTATCCCAAGGAAATAGGGGTTGTAGGTACCATAATGTTGAGAACTAAGTATGCTTGAATTGTGCAATACTTACTAGGTTCCAACAACACGTCTTGTATTTGCTTCATTTTGGTCGCCTCCGAATATTCTAGCCATACCAAAATCTGCAATTTTAGGATTTAATGCTGAGTCCAACAAGACATTACTCGCCTTCAAGTCTCTATGAATGATTCTTAATCTTGAATCTTGATGAAGGTACAACATTCCCCTTGCAACCCCACAAATGATATCAAACCGTTTGCTCCAGTTCAATTGTAGCTTCCTTTCTTCATCTGGATTTTGAAGCAATAATCGTTAACGTAATGCATGATTAGTCCAATTTTATGAAATTAAAAAAAATGACCATTACCAAATATGAAGAAGTCCAAGCTTTTATTTGGCAAATACTCATAGATCAACATCATTTCTTCTCCTTGTATGCAAAAACCCAAGATTCTCACAAGATTTCTATGTTGGAGCTTCGCAATCAAAACAATCTCATTTTTGAACTCTTCAATGCCTTGTCCAGAGTACCTTGATAGCCTCTTCACCGCTACTGCCATTCCATTACTGAGCAAGCCCTAGATTCAAAATCCACAATAAATTTCTGAACATGCTTCTTAGATCTCACTATACACTATAAACATGTGCGTGAGAATCCTAACCAATATTTATGAAACTCATAAAAGTTAGTTAAAAGTACATTTTCTGCCATATAATTTTATCTAAAGTCTTAATTTTCTTTCTTAATTTTATAAAGTATCTTTTGAGGTCTCTAAGCTTAATATAATTAGTATTAGGGAATGCTTTGTCATCAACATTAATGAAACTAATAGTATGAGTGAATGTTTTTGTAGATGAAACTAATAGTCCAGGGGAAAAATTAAATGATCAAATATGTACTTTAGTCTAAAATTTAAAACCTGTTAAAAAAGAATGACTATATACCTTATAAACTGAACCAAAACCACCTTGTCCAAGCTTGTTAGCATCAGAGAAGTTCTCAGTTGCTGAAGCTATGTCAATTAGATCAAATAATGGTAAATCTGAATTTTTCCCACCGTCAAAGTCATCCATACTGGCAGAGTTCTCAAAATTGAAGTCAAACAAAATTTTGCTCTGCCTTCTTCTTGCTGTATGAAGAAAAACATTGAGTGAGTTTTAATCCAGTATTAATTAACAACTATTGATGATGATTCTAATGACAATACTATTAATATAAGGGAAAGGAATTTATCGTACCTCGTTTCTTGTACTTTATGAAACAATATATGAAAGAGATCACCAGAAGCATTACAAGTAAAATGGAAACGACTAATAGTGAAACCATCCCCTTCATGCCAAGCGAACCAAAGACCCTTCTTCTGTACTTCGCTGCACATATGACAATATGTGCATTAAAAGCAGAGTTCATTACCTTAAATGTACCAATTAAACACACACACACACACAAGATGTATATTGGAGGAAGTTGGGTAAAGGATGCAAAAATTCTAATTATTTGCATGCTTCAATGCAGAGATAGATTAGAAAGAGCATACATAGAGTGAAATCATCATTTTTTTTTTTTGCAATGATAACAATTTGAACTCTTTTTGATACAGGCAAATCCCGTGAATTAAAGATTTGATCAACTAAAACCCTAGAAAAACTTATCTTTAAATCTTCAACTATAAAAGGTTCCACAAAAGTCAATTAAACTTTTACAACCTAACTATATTATATTCTAAATACTCAACACAAGTTAATATTCACAAAGAAAACTTTTTTATTCATCACCTCCCCATAACTGAATACATAAATAATATGGTAAAACAAATTCAGATCGGCTTGAATTGGGTGTCAGTCCGGTCCGGATGGGGTGATGAATCGGGAACTAATCTGATCCAGTCAACCTAATTTTGACTTGGGCATATTCCTTCAAGACTTAAAACACGGAAAAAGTAGAACTGAAGTTGGAAGGTGTGATTAATTAATTTTAAAAACAAATATAGTAATAAAACTAGCATTTAATTCTCTATTTTTTATTTAACAAATTTACTTCCAAGGAAATAAAATAAAGTTAATTCATTTTATCTCAATTGTCTTTATCATTAACATTTAATTAAACACTAAAAATTTAAAATATACGTAAAATTAAATAATATCCTAACTTTTACCTATTAATTTTTATAAATAACATATAATCTACTAAATTTTATTATTTTAATATAGCCGATCTAATTTTGGGTTGACCTCGGTCAGACCCATCAACCCTTGAACCACTGTCTTACTCTGTTAATGCCCAGTCTAGTTTTCTAAACCTTAATAAATAAAGAAACTTACTAACCCTAATATGACTTAAAATATCATGAAAAAATAATATTCTAAATATTCTAAAAATAATAAACCCAATGAATTTCACAAGATAATACCATCTAATAGATATCCAAAGAATTTATTCAAAAAAGTATACTAAATTTAAAGAACTAAATTAATAAAAAAAATATAAAATATAAAAAAATTATTAATCTTCATTACATCTCAGCTCTTAGTAGATCATTTTTAGTTGTTGGATCTCTACCATTTTTCCTCAAAATTAGTAAATTAAAATTTAGACACAATTTGTAGATTTTATTTTCAAATTAATGGCTATAAAAATTAAAACAAAATATGCAAATTATACCAGGCATAGGCATATTCAGCCGTTTGTGTTCTTGTATCTTTTTTACAAAGCCTTTTCGTTTCATTCTCTTTTAATCTTAGAGGTATTCGTTACATATAATTCTAAAGGGTTTAACGTTGCCCAAACTTTTCAAAGTTGGTTTGGCCAAAAAGAAAAAATTCAAACTGGTAATAAAGTACCAATTTCATCTTTTTTCCCCTTTTCCCCTTCTATTATTACATGCCTTTAATTGTCCACACACACACACACACACACAGGTTTTTAGGTATACAGGATCTTATTCTTGTTTTGTTATTTGGGGCAGTGAGTGGGATGTGATGTTTTTACGGGACTCATGATTCAGGATTAATATAATTAATCATACTATCATTTTTAAATAATTAAATTAAAGGATTAATGAACTTACTCTGTCACTAATTAATTTGCTTAATTATTGAGTTTAGAATGAAAAATACAATTTTTGCCCAAAAAAAGAATGAACAATAAAAAAAAATTTGCCCAAGCTCTTATAAAGACATGGTTTTTTAATGATAAAATAAGATGCCAATATACGTTGCTTGCAAAACCAATTAAAAAAACATAAACGGATGCCCATGTATGTTGAGCTTTTGGATAAGCTTAAAAATATAATGAAAAATTCTACAACAAATACAATAGGAAAAAATATTTTGCAAGTAAGAAACAATTATAATTTTCAATATAAAAAATACCGAAAAGTATTGATATAGAAATATAATATATGTATTATTTTAAAAATTTATTTATTTATTTTCAATTTTCAACACATGTATCAAAGCTCCTTTTATTTTTTTCAAGTTCAACCAAGCCTCTACCAAAAGAAAAATGTTCACCTACAGTCTTCTTTAGTCACACGTCAAACTTACTAGTGAATATCTGGCTTGAATTAATTTCGGTAATACGTGGAACAATATCTATCACCAAAATGCTGCAACTGAACCAACCACAACAAATGATTGATACAATTAATGAAAAATGCTATAAATAATAAATACCATATATGGGTTTAAATAATATGACGTATAATCTTTTATCTACAATCACATATAGGGGTTTAAAATTAACTCTATTTTTAATTTTTTAAAACAAGGTAAATCTATAATTTTTGAAAAATAATAATTTTTTCTTTCTATTTTTAATTAATTATATATAATTTTTTATATTATTATGAATAAATGAATAATAAAATATAATTCTAATAAAATTAATGATAAAAGAGTACCTAATTCAAGTGCATCCACACGGACATAGAGATCCTGTCCCACACTGGTGTACGTCCTGATGTCTTCCATGTCAGCATGCCACGTCAGACACCCAGTTTGGGAGCTCTCATTGGCACTCGTATACGCCGCACAGGAACAGTCCCCTAAACACTTCTGATTGCATTCTTTCAGGCCCATGCCCATGCTCAAATCCACACGCGCTTTTGACGTATCTGGAACCTTCACACGCGCCAATTTCACGAAGCCCTCTCCACTTCGACACGTGGACACGTTTTTCTTCCTCACGCACCCATCCGACGCGTCTCTGAGGTCCCACTCTATCGGGTTCTTGGGTTCAAATCCGGGCAAGCAAACACACTCAAACTTCTCTGTGTTATACGGGTCACAGTTACTATTTGACCCGCACCGTCGAAAGTTGTCGCACTCCTCTTTCGGACCATTCCAGATCTCGAACCATCTGTGTTGCTGAGGTTGCCATGTCTGCCGTCTTACGTGACCGGAGTCCTCAAGAATCATTCTGCTGAAGATGGAAGTGTCCTTCAAACCGTACATTATGGTAACTTCAGTAGCGTTGTTGACAAAGATGACGCTGAAGATGAAGTTGGGTGTCATCTCTGGCACACCGCTCCACCTTTGACCCGTCCAAGACCCAACCCGCCAGAGTGGATTCCCGTTTCTGACCATGAACAACTGAGGATAGCCTGTTGGGTCGATTCTATAGCTCACGTTGCCCAATCCTGGGTCATCGAGGGATTTCCATGACGTCAGGAAGCGGTTCAAACCGGATTTCCGGTCTAACCCGAGTTTCATAAACGGCATCATGGTGTCGGAAGGATAGTCAAAACTCTGCCATAGAATTCTCCGTGTTGCTCCATCTTCGATCAAAACCAAGTTTCCTGTGTCTAGAAGCTTAGCGAAGGTATTGATGGAAGAAGAAGATGATGAGAACGATCCATTGGAAGACCAAACCGGGTTGACGCTGGTCGTTGTGTTGTTGCTACCAAGGGATGATACGACGACGTTTCCGTGGGTGTTGATCGAGATAACCCCAGAAGTATCACTAAGAGGATGATCTCTATTAGCAACCCAAACGACGGTTTTTGTCGAAACCTTGTTGTACCAGATTCCGACGTAGCGGTTTCTGGAAACATTCGAGGGGCTGAAGAAACCGAGAGCGAACATTGCTTTGTCGGAGAGCAAAACGTCGCCGTCTCTGAGGGGCTGGGTTAGGGTTATTCTAGAAAGAGAGTGACTAGATGCATGATGAAGAGGGACGAGAAGGAATAACAGAGTAGTGATCAGAACGAGCTCTTTCCCAGAAGACACAGTCATGGTGTCAAGTTCTGAGAGACTGTTAGGATTTTGAAGGCTAAGTATAGTCATTTTGCTGCTTGGGAACGATAGATATATTGGTGTGATGTGAGGCCAACTTTCTTAATTATGGTAGTTGGATGAATAAATGGCAGATATTTCTACGTGAGGCCGTACGTGTTACGTTCAATGTACAGTGGGCAAAGTGCATACGCATAAAGAGGGCTAATCAGCTTTAATTAACTATTTAAAAAATGATAATTTTTAAATTAAAAATCCCTTTTTAAAAGAATAGTTAAGAGGTTATCTTTATTTTACATTCTAAATACATTAAAATAATTTTTAGTTTTCGGATATATACCACTTTGGTCCTATATGTAAGCCACCTGTATTTCATTTTCGGATACCCAGTAATGCATAAAATTAATATTTTTTTCTCATTTACCTTTATTAAAATTTTTGTCTCTCTCTATATTTATAAATCATTTTGACTCATCTCTCATCTCTCTCAAACTTTAATAGAAATCAAACAGGGATAAAACTAGAAAAATGAAGACCATTAATTACGTTACAATCAACTTATATTTAGAAGCAAATTTTTCTCTTAGAAATGATTTATAAAGAGTATCATAGTGGTATAATTGGAAGGAAATGGTCCTGCATGTGATGATATAAGGGTTGTGATGGAGACCCCTAACTAAAAAAAAGAAAGAAATGTATAGGAGGGACTGGTCTACGTTGAAGTCTTTGGTTTTTATTTTGGTTGTGAAAGGTCCCAGATTATCTGGCAACAAAGATCTTATTTTGTGAGGGCAATTAAAAAAATATCTTTATTTTTACTACTATAGTTAGAGAACAAGATCAAGATCCACGTGAAGGTTCATGGACCCTAACCCTATGCTTACTACTTTATGGAAAAATTATTACTCTAACGTCCTTAAAATTATCAAACTATTGTGAAGTGTCGTCTAAATAAGTTTTTGTAAGCATTTAACAAAAATGTCCTTAATTGAAGATTATGACTCTGATGTCCTTAACAATTTGTGTATAGCAAGCAACTGCAAGTTAACAATGTCAACTGTTCATTTATTTATTTCTAAAAATAATAATAATTTGCATTCAAAGATTGAAATGTATAGATGGCTGAATGGCCTTGTGTTCATTTTTTTTTTTTTGTAATCAAGAGGTCCATTGTTTAATTCCCACCAACCTCCCTTTTAAGAATATATACCGACCATGGGATTTTGGGAGGGACTTTTTTTTATAAAATTAAGGACCATGGGATGATAGGTTAAGCCCATTGGACCGGCCCTTTTAAAAACATTTAAGTGGAAGGCTGGATTTGTAAAAAGAAATTGGATTTAAAAGGGTTAATCTTATAGGGTTCAAAAATAAAAGGGCGATCCAATTAGGGCTGAAGGATGGACCTTTTAAGCCCATTTATTTTTAATTATTAAAATGAAAGTATTCATTCTCATTACACATAAATATGTTTTGCTCTGGTTCATACTAACTTTTTTATCAACTTGATTCATGCCTACATTGCACATATGATAATTAAATTTTCAAAAATATTGAAAGAGGGCATATTATTTTTTAAAAAAATAGTATAATTTTACCATAATTTCTTTATCTCTTTTTCACTAAGTTTTGAATTCAATAGCATTACAACAATAAAAACCTAAATAGTTATACGTAAAAAATAAATATCCTAAAACATTTTTATATAATGATTTATTAGTGTTTGAGGATTGATTTGTATTAGTTTTTAAAGTTTGAAGATTAATTTGACACTTTATTTTACTAATATTTATTATTTGAATTAGCAATTTTAAGAGATTTATTTGTTTATTTTTGGATATTTCAAAATAGTTTAAGAAGTTAAAATTTAATAAAATGATAAGAAAGCTCATGGTGTGACATGGAGTTTCCATGTTCAAGGGTCAAGCTTCAATAATAAGATGCATTTAAGGTACCTAGGCTTTCTAGGCCTAGCCCATTAAGGCCTGGCCCTTTAGGTCAGACTAGCATGTTTGGATAGCTCTACATCCACCTAAGCCACTAATTGATAAGGTTAAGATGCAAGAATGTTTATAAAATTTTTTCACATATGCATCTAACGCCATATATTTTACATAGATGCAAAAGTTCCCATGAACTTTTTAAAATGGGGGGTTGGGGGGATAATGCTTTTGTTAAATCTAATAAACTTTTGTTACTTTATGTTAGGTGGGCCCACTTTATTATTTTTAAATGATTATTCAAAAAAAAACTCACCCCTCTTTCTTCAGTTACAGTAAGCCCAACCCCCCTCTTACTTTTTAAATTATCTCTCTCTAACTCATCCAATAGAAGAGCTATGTGAAGTCCCACATCGATTGGGAAGAGAACGAAGCACACCTTATGAGGGTGTGGATACCTTCCCCTTGTAAACGCCTTTTCTGGGTTATTGTAGAAATCCAGGAAAACAAAACTCTGCTATGTTTGCAACATGGACAATATTTACAAGGGAGGGCTTTGGGATGTTACAAATGGTATCAGAGCCAGGTATTCGGTCAGTGTGCTAGCGAGGACGCTGGGCCCCTATGGGGTTGGATGTGAAGTCTCACATCTATTGGGAAGGGGAACGAAGCATGCCTTATAAGGGTGTAGATACCTTCATCTTGTAGATGCGTTTTTTGGGTTATTGTAGAAACCTAGTGAAACAAAACCCTGCTCTGTTTGCAACAAGGACAATATCTACAAGGGAGGGCTTTGGAATGTTACAAACTACGCATGGGCTTCATGCACCGATGCATTCCAACACTTGTTTTGCACGCATTGACGCTATTAGTCTGTTGGAAATTGAGCCCTAGGGCCAATCATTGTACTTTGAGTACATTTTAATTAATGAATTCTTTATTTTTCATTATCATAATCTTTGCATATTTTGTTATGATAAATTGTCCTTAGATAAATTGTAATGATTATCCTAAATGCCCATGGCCGATCATCTGCATGGGAGCAAGGATGAAATAAGGTCATTATGACTTTGAAATGTATGAAGATACTAGTCAAAGCCATAGCACTTATAAGAGTACAAGGTGCTAGACTGATCCATTGTGAGATAGCCCTATGGATTTGTGTCATGAACTTGTCTTACAAATACTACGTCACTGTGCCTTTTGACTTGAGATCATCATGGATTCTTACATGAGAGTAGCTCAGCTTTGACCTAGTCAAAAGACATTTTTGACCGAGTGATGATAAAGGCTATATTTGGGCTTAGTGGATTCCATGCAGAGGAATGTGAATGATCAAGATAGGATATGTCCCTCATATAAGTAGAGATATTACTGGGCTCCTCTATGAGAAAGTCTGAGAAATGTACGGTCATACTGTGATGGAAAGGTAGTTCCATCTCTTTAGTCATACTATTCAGGGATCGAGAAAGCAATGGTCGGGAATATGAAATGACGATATCCATGCTTCATCGTTGACTAGAATATCATGTGACAAAAGGAATGTGATGTAGTTGTATGATAATTTGAATTGGCTTATAGTCCTCACGTGAATTGCGTAGTTGTAATGTCTTGCTAGAGGCTGCTTTTGACTTGTGGGTTAGTATAGTCATTGGCTCATTGTCAACTTCATATGGGCCTACAGGGTCACACACAAAATGGCCCAACAAGAGCTGAAATGTCCAGATTCATTGAATCAAGATTCAATGAATATTCTTAGGAGGATATGTGTGTGTGTGTGTGTGTGTGTATTAAAATTCATTTTATATATAATATGATTTCGTGTGTATATATTATATATATTGATGGATAATTATATTATATACATGATAAAGATAGAATAAATCTTGAATTTAATTTATAGAGATATATTAAATCTTGATCTATCTTGATATTATATCTTATTTAATTTATGGAGATAAATTAAACCTTATTCTAGTTTGACTCCTTATCCAAATTAAATAAATTAATTAAATTGTATTTGTTAGATAGATTTAGATAAAACCATCTTTATTTAATTTCTCGGATTAAAGTTTCTGATAAGATTTGAATTTTGAAATAAATAAAAGATAGATTTCATAATTCAAAATGATAAGCTCTGAATGTCTATAAATATATAGTTAGAGCTCTCTATTAGATACACATCTGAATTCAAAAACTAGAAACTTGAGAGAGAAACCAAGAGTGAGAAGGAGATCCAAGAATCAAACCCAAAGGCGCTAGCACATGTTCGTGTTGGAAACACTATTTGTGTGGATACCAGTAGAGGAAGCTGATTATAGCTATTGGCTTCTTGAAACCGGGCAAGAGAGGAAACAAAAACGGTCCAAGAAAGGTACACTTCTTGACTACACGATTTAAAAGCTTTTAATAGAACCTTGAAAGGGATTGGAAAAAAATTTAGTCTTCTGTTGTGCCCTTTAATCCCAACATAGTCAATGTTTTCACTATTTGTGTTGTTTTCGCTTAGTTCATGATGATCTGGTGCTTCTGTGAGTCTCGAATCACGGAGGTAGTTATCTTGCATTCTCTTATTATTTTCCTCCATTGATCACTTTGGTTTTACCTTTCTTTTGCATTTGATGTATCCTATACTTTCGTCATATTTCTTCTCCTCCTGATATTTCTCTCCCTTAATTTGCCACTCAAAAAAAGAATTTCCTTTTTTGAAATTTTGAGTTTGTTTCCTGTTTCATCTCTTTTAAGTTATATTGATAATTGCTTACTTGTTTACTAAGCATTTGATTCTTTAAGCCCTAGGTCATACACATATATCTCACACGCATTCAACCTTACACCCTAATCCAAGTTTTCCCCAGGTTGTTTGATATTTTTAATCGTCTCTTTGTGGGATTTTTGGAACCCCTAGAGGTTATTATAAAGGCCTTACTCTAGTTGTTACTTATTTAGCAAGTGTGATTCCTATAGAATTTTGGAATTCTCTAACGGTTAGGCTTGTTGAATAGAGTTTTCAACTTTTAGGTGGGGGCAACTTAAGAGCCTTCTTTAGGTCTCAGTAGAACCACCTTAAACCTTGCATGCAAGAAATTCCACATTTTTCCTTATATGAACATTCGAGACCTAGTCAACAAACAAGCTCGAATAGGAACTCACCATTGTCAAAGTGACCATGACCTCACTTGAAGCAAGCACCACCAATAACCTTGATGACCTTAGAAAGGTTAACAAACAATACAAGATGATTGGTACGTGAATCAACTCATGGAACGAATTCTGGAATTGATAAGACCAATATTGGGATTAATTCTCTTGATATTAAGTTTGACATTAAGTTCGAAGAAATCATGATGACCATTTGTTGGATAGGGCACTATGGTTGGTTGGGAAAGACACAGAAGTCCCACCTCCAATTTCTCAAGAAGGGATACTCCTAATCCCAAACAAGAATAAGAAACCTACCCATCTTAGCCCTTTGATTGAGCATGGAAAGATAGTCTAAATAGAAAATCATCACCTTCCATATGATGTTAGCTATGGCCACCATGTGCCACCCCAACATAGGCCCCATGCCAACATTTTGAGGGCATAGAACACCCTTGAGATGATGAAGAACTTGTAAGACACCATGATGGATATGAAGAGTCACCTATTATGTAAAATAGAGGAAACCCTAGGCATTGTTACATGAAAGATATAGCTAAGAAGATTAAGGTTGATGCCCTTGAATTTGATGGAAGTTTTGACCTAAATACCTTCTTAGATTGGTTAGCCAACATAAAGGATTACTTTGAATGATATGATATGAACGACAATGAAAGAACTGGCATATTGTTCAAATAACCCTAGAAGACCAGGATCAACCTCCAGTGACTATATAGGCTAGGATGAAGATGAAGATGAAGTTGAAGGAAAATTATGTGTCAAATCTTTAGTCAACTCCTTAATCTTAAGCAGACCTCCATTATTGCTAACTATATAGCCCATTTTGATGAGCTCATAATATGGTGACATATGCTTTAAGCCATTAAATTAGTATTTTTCATACTTTGACTATTAGCATCATCAACCTAAAGTGGTTGAAAGATGATTATGCCTCATACTTTGACTTCAACATCACTTATCAAGAAGTCAAAGATAGCCTCATCGAGACTAACGTGATTTTCTTATTATGGATGGTTACTTATTTCATGGCACTTAATTATGTGCTCCACACACATCATTGATGACCTTTCTCATTTGGGAGTGACATGTTGAGATTTTAGCTGGTCATTTTCATAAAGATAAGACTATTGTTCTATTTAGGGATCAATTTTATTAGTCTTCCTTTAGATATGATGTTGCCAGGATTTTGTCCCATTGTTATACTTGTCAAACGTTTGAGGTTAGAAAGAAAAATATAGGTTGGTATACTCCTTTTATCATTACAACTTTAGTGGCTACCCTATTATAAGAGGTGTTGGGCTTTTTTTTTTTTTTTTTTTTTTTACAAAAAGACAAAATTGTAAAATGACCAACATCTTAATATTCTTTTTTGCTACAATGGAAAATATAGAATTTTCCAAATTTGACTCACTTTTTTTGGAATTTAAAAATTCATGTGGTATTTTATTGGAATTTTTTCTTGCATAAATGTAAAAAAAATTTCAAAAAATATATTATAAATCTCAACAAGTGAGACTATCAAGCCTCAACATTAAAGAAAAATAATAAATAGTAAATTAGTGAACATCCTCATCTTGTATTCATTGTGATTGTTTACATCAATATATATGCAAACATAAAGGGATAAGAATAAATGTGATGGTGACATGTATTGCAAAAATATCTTGTGGTCTCTAATGTACTACCTGCGAGGCTTGGACTTTGTTGTTAGACTAATAAGATTGTGACATTGTTCTTTGTGTGTTGACATGCCCCCTCAAGTTTAAATGAGCTAGAAGAATAGTAAGAGTCAATCTCAATCACATAAAATGATCATTAACTAGAGGCTTGGTTAGGATGAAAATAACTTGATCCTTAGATGAAACTATTGATATTTTGAGAGACTTTGTAGTTACTCATTCAAGAATAAAGTGGTAATTAAGATCAATATGCTTGGCACACAAATGAAAAAACTGGGTTGACTACAAAATAAGTGGCTCATAAATTATCACAAGATAAAATTGGTGCTTCAAGAAGTTTAATACCAAGTTCACCAAGATTTTGAAGCCATATTAGTTTATATGTTATTATTGCAAGTGATGTGAATTCAAACTCATCACTAGACCTTGAGATTCTTGGCTTTATTTTAGAGCTTCATGAGTCAATATTTGGAATGAGATATGTGATAGAATCACTGGTTGACCAAGAATCATCTTCACCTCCTCTCCACCAACATTAGAATAGGCATTGAGAGATGGAGCAATTGAATAAAGAGTGAGGTAAGTTGAATTTCTTACTAATAAGCTAAAGTGAGTAGTACCGCATAAATACTAAAGTATTCTTTTAACAATAGAACAATGGAACTCAATGGGATTATTTGCATACTTTATTAACAATAAAAGTGAGATTTGGACAACTAAATGTTAAGTATTGAAAACTACCAACCACACAATGATAAAGGCTTGGGTTGTAAAATAGTGTTCCTTTGGCCATGAATTTGGTATCTTCTACAATAGGAGAGCATGGTTTAAGCATGAAACATGTGTTTTGGTTAGTAAGTCTAGAATATATTTCTTTTGACATAAAAGTAGGCCACCAGGGCAATCTATTACTAAAAATAATTTTATTTCCCCAATTCTTTGATTGTGAAAAATGCCCCTAGAACTGTAAGAAGTTCAACAATAGTAGCATCAGATGAACTAGTTAAAATCATGTCATCAACATTAGATAAGCATATATATATTTGACAAGAAGAAGAGTTTTAGGTGAACAAAGAGGGATTTGATGTAGTAGCTTTAAAACTAAGTGTAATAAAAGATAAGCTAAGGTGAGCAAACTGGGAATGTGGAGCTTGTTTCAAGCTATAGAGAGGTAGCTGATGTAACAACCTTTCTAAAAAAAACTTATTGGAAGATCTAAACAAATATAGCCCATGTGATCAGCGTTATAACAAAGAAATAAATAAGAAATAAACTAGGCTCAAGTTTATTTTTGGCACAAGGTCTTAAATTAGGCTAAAAAAAGGGATATAAAAACTTCAAAAAGGTGTAATAGGTTTTAGTATAGTAAAGAAGTTTGTATTGTCATTTATTATGAAGGGTTGTACATGGTACTCTATTTAAGTAAAATGTTATATAGAAGGCATAAGTCAAATAGGATTAAGGAACATATGCATGACTCATGAGTGTTAAACGAGTTTCAATAATGGTGGGGTGATAATGCTCAACTGTGCTGTTTTGGATGCATATATGTGGAAAGAAAGACCGATGAATTCTAAGAGAAAGAAAAGTTTTATGAAAATTTTGAAATGCACCTTCCCAATAACATTGGAAATAGTGAATCTTAAAGTTAAATAGATTTTCAACAAGTGTGCGAAAAGAAAGAAAAATGGATTCAGCTTCATTCTTTGTTTTTATTGGAAATAATCAAACATAACAAGAAAAGTTATCGACAAAACTAACATAATAACGAAAACCATATGAGGATGGATCCCATACATCACACAATATTAAATATAAAGATTTGTTAGAATGATGTGTAGACAAAGGTGAAGGGAGATGATGACTCTTTGAACAATGACAAGTAGGACATTGTGTAACAACAACCCTTCTTTTTTTTTTAAAAAAAAAAATGGTTACTTAATAATCAACACTTCAACAATGAACTATGGTCATAAAAACTCTTAATTTATAAGGTAAGTTAACTCGCAGGATATAACATTTCACATAATGCGAAATAACTATTAATATTAAATTGATTGACCAAAAGAAAAATGGATTCAGCTTCATTCTTTGTTTTTATTGGAAATAATCAAACATAACAAGAAAAGTTATCGACAAAACTAACATAATAACGAAAACCATATGAGGATGGATCCCATACATCACACAATATTAAATATAAAGATTTGTTAGAATGATGTGTAGACAAAGGTGAAGGGAGATGATGACTCTTTGAACAATGACAAGTAGGACATTGTGTAACAACAACCCTTCTTTTTTTTAAAAAAAAAAAAATGGTTACTTAATAATCAACACTTCAACAATGAACTATGGTCATAAAAACTCTTAATTTATAAGGTAAGTTAACTCGCAGGATATAACATTTCACATAATGCGAAATAACTATTAATATTAAATTGATTGACCAAAACTTTCAAATCCCAATGCCAATATCAAATCGAAGGTCCAAAACCAACTTGTCCAACATAAACTTATCCCTTCAAATCATTAGTCCCAAAACATCATAATAGATCCATTGAAATATTATAATGGTATCAATGATAGGCTTCTGGCACTATAATAGTAATTCATCAAAATACGAATCCAAGAATCTCAACTAAGGGTGTAACAAAATATGAGCCATATGATAGTGGCAATATACATCCCTGCATCACATATGTAAGGGGAGGAGGCTATGCAATGATTAAAGAACAATTTAAGCCTCCAAAATCTTTCCAGAAATCTTAGCACGAGAGTTATCACCTGAAAAATATTAATAGCAATAGGGTGAGACAAAAGTCTCAGCAACCAATAATCCAACTCAAAAGGCATACCAGCAAGTGCTGATGAGAGATAAATAATTAATTGCATTGTTTCATAAGTGAAGTATCAAATTCCTCAATTCTAAGTGTATCACATACAATATATTTATACATAATACTCAATTTCACAAAGAGTTCACACAATAACCTCTATTCACATTTCATAGGATATACCTTAATATCATCACCATAAATGGATTACAATGATCACTAGGGTCACATGAATCAATGACACTTGATCATTTCTCTAACTCTCTAGGTCTCCCTTATAACTCCCCCTCCTTATTTCCTCTGATCGAACCCATAAGCTAGTGCTGTCCATGTGACTGGTAGCCACCCAAAAAGCTAACCATTCAAGTGATGTGGACTGACCAGATCCACAGAGCACAAGTCCGGACCATGGGTTCTCTCCCTCAACATCAGTGAGATGTCATGGGCCCTCATAACACAATGGGCCTAGGATCATTCAGTGTACAGCCGGAAGTCCCCCATCCTTGTTTCCTCTTTATGCATGCTAAAAATTCACCCCCCCTTATTTTCTCTTTAATAACCTCCCATCAATAACAACATCCACCTCTCCCAATAACACAATACTCATTTTCCAGAGCTCAATCATGACCTATACACAATTTGCCATTAACACCTGTATATATATATACATGAATATCCAACAATTTTCCCAAACAATAATTTTATGCTCAAAGTTACAATAGAATCATGAGAATATATATATCCAAAGGCATTTGCGAACATTGTCATTATAACACATAATCTCTTTAAAGTCAAACTTCACAATGCATGTTCAACATTAATAATGCAAGTTTTATCAAATAATAATATTTTTATGACAATAAATTCAGAATCACTCACAAACATATCCCTAGCATGTATAGTAAGTGGAAGGTGGTTACCTCACACTAAAGCAAATGCATAACACCACAACAATTCAAAGCCCAAAGCTCAAGTCACCCATCACAATCAAGTTACACAATTAATTTAATTATATATTAATGTAACGATAACCAAAACAATAATGCATGAATTTAAATAAAATTCATTCTCCGAACCTTGTTTCCTCTAACACTTCCCTAGTTACAATCACAATTCAACTTATTTAACCCAATTGCATTTTTATTATTCAATAGCTTTATTTCACTTTTTAAACTTATAACCAACAATAATTTCTTCCACCTCCAAAATTCTCCAATATTCACTTCCTAAAAAAATCACATAAATAAAATGTTTTTTGAATCCTCATTGAAATCCTAATTTGTTTCTTCTTTAAATCAATTATCACTTATTAATATTGCTATAGATATAATTATTTCCTTAATTTATTCAAAAAAACACCAATTTCAATACTTAGAGTTCTTCCCAAAATTCCTACTCTTCATATTTCTGCATAAAATTAATATCCAATTCATTCCATAATCAATATAAGCTTCAATGAACTAAAGTAGCTATAAAACCTAAATCTAATCGGTACAAATATTATATTTGTCCCAAATAATAACTGATTATATATAAAAAAAATCATTTCAAATCCTCAATTAACGAATTGTACAAATATAAACTGATTAAATCATACTACTATTTTATTTCTACAATCTTATAGTCATTTATTGCTAAAACTCAAAACTTGATATGAACCCTAAACCAAAAATTTGCTCTATTGTTCAGAAAAATTATACCATTAGATAGATTTAGATGAGCAGAAAAAATTTTATAAAGTGAATTAAATAATTGGAGGTGATTTTACTTACCAATATAAGCTCTAAAGTTTAAAAAGCTTTAATGGTGGATGAGCAGGGAGGAAGGAGAGAAACAAACAGAAAAATAAAGAAAAAAACAAGCGTTCGGCCTGGACTAACAAAAGTATGGCTAAAATTACATAATAATACCCAAAATAGAAAATTACACTAAAAGACCCCATATCTTATTCCTCCCGTCTCTTCTCTTCTCTTCCCTTTTTTTTTACTTCCTTTTTTAATTCTTTCATCATATATTATAATTTATCTTATCTTAATAAATTATATTTGAGTAAATCCACATTACTCAAATAACTAAAGGATAAATTTCAATTATCATGAAAAAATTATTTCTGATAATAATTAATTTTTGAAATGAAAATTTTAGGATGTTACACATTGGTGCTGAGATGCATTTGATGAAACTTGAAGAGATTTGGAGGAGACTACTAGCTCAACAGTGCATGTTGATGATGCCACTGGTCAATGGAAGTGCTTCCTCCAAACGATGTAGATGGCAATGAAGGAGGTTAAAGACATTGGATGGGATATAGTTGTTATAATTGGGTCCTTAAAGAAGAATGATTTTGATGTGAGCGTCCTTCATGAAAAAAAGAATAGGCATGAAACACATAGAATATATTATTATCTAAATAAAATTGAGAGACAGACAAAAGATTTTTAGTTATGTGAGGAACATCTAAAAGTTGGGTTAAGAGGTATTTACTAGTGGAGTAGGATACATAGCCAAAGCCAACATTATGTATTGGTAGAGAAGCTTTATCAGCCACTCAAACTGAATCTAAGCTTATGTAGGGTGTCAACCCAAGATTAAGATTAGAGAACTTAGAAGTCATGTTGTTTTGATGCACTAGTGTATGGATACCAAAGGTTCTCATCCATCGAAGGAGGATAAATAGAGAATTAGTTTGGTATAGAAGCTTAATAAATGTGGTCATACTAGTGGTAATAGCCTTTTGCAACATGACCAAGTTTCTCACAAACCTAAAACAAGTCAGAGGTGTCATAAGAAAAGAAGGATGAACATCCTTCATGAATGTGTTCCCTCCACAATTTTTTCCACTATAAAAAGTTAAAAAATGACAACCACAAATGTGATATAAATAACCATGACTAGGTGTTGCTGCATATGTGAAGATGGTAGCTGAGTAGGCTGTTGTTGAGCAAAATTTGCAATAATAGAGGAGACAAAAGTTTCTAATAGATTGTTTTTCCATCCTCATATGTCTAGATGTGGCTTAAAATTAAAGAAGATGTTGCTTGGTCAATGTAACATCCTGATGTATTGTCCCTGTTTAGCCGCTCGTAGGCACAGGGTTTTATTCTTTTGGGATCCCATAGTCACTCAAAAGATGCCTCAGATGTCAAAGGTCACACCTTGACTACATATATGGCCTTCACTTTGGACGAGTCCAACTGATGTAGGACTTAAGTTCACCCTGTCTACTACGTCTCCCTTCCCCCTTCACCCACTCTTGGGTCCCTCAGGGTGTTAGGTCCCTAGCAACGCTTGGTGTTACAAACAAATATATAAATATAATATATACCTAAGGGCATGTGGCCCCTTTAGTGTAATATATATTGAAGAGAAAAACAAAAAGGGAGGAGTTGGCACGTCCTTTCATCACATGAGGGAGGTATTTAAATCCTCCTTGCATCGCGTCAATAGCTATTAGGGTTCAGAAAGTCCCATCCTCTTTCCTTCCCTTTCCATTCAACGACAAGATTATTATTCCAGCTCTAGAGTCTATATTTGGGATTATTTAGGTAATACAAATTACTTCTTTTCATTAAACTTTCTTCATAAAAGTTTTTCTAAATAATTTTCTCTTTCTGATGGTAATAATATGATACTGATTAGATGAAATTTTAGATTTAGAGTATTGGACAAAGATTGAATTTTAGCCATAACTGTCTAGTGAAAGGTAGATTGGGATTAATTGTTAATTTTTCTGAGCTAGATTTGTGATTTGACTGCCTTAATAATTTAAAATAAATAATTTATTAAACAGTTTATAATTTCTTTTATATATAGATTAAATTTAGGTTGAATAATCTACTAGTGTTATTGAGGGTGTTCTTGAAATTTTAACAAGTTTAGAATGTTGAATAAATTAAGGACCTATAATTTAACAACTTTATGTCTGAAATGCTAAACCTTAAATTGGAGATTTTGTGCAATTGAAGCTAATTTGAGTTTTAATTGAATTGTTGGGTTGAGAGGAATAATTAGATTTAGGTTAGTTAAATAGTTGGGAGCATATTGAGGAGTATGGATTTTAAATAATTATTTCAAGACTTTAAATGAATATAATCAAGTCAAATATTTAATTTATGTGTTAAATTTGCATTTATATAATTGTGTAGATTGATTTGAGTGTGGTTGGTGCTATTGTGGCTTGACCTCATGAGTATCTTGGAGTTAAAGTAACCATAGTTAATTCATTTTATATGATTGCATCGATTGTAAGGTATTTTTGATACTTTAATTATTTATTGTGAATACTATATCTATATTTATGTATTCAGTTTCAGTGAAGTGGGAAGTATTTTGAAAGTATATGTTTTATTTAAAGGTATATATATACGATGAACTGTTTATAACTTATCCTTAGTTGGAATAAATTGTGAATTAATGTATCTTTGGGAGATTGGAATATTAGGTGGTATTGAAGTAGTTGGGTTGATCTTGTGATGGTTGGGCTTATGTTGTATCCGCAGTTGCCTCCACTACTGATCATAGTGGTTGGCTCTACTGTGACTCAGATCCAAGTGGGGAGTCAACCTAGACCCAGGTGGGAGGCTAGACACCTTTTGATTCTAGACCCAGGAGGGAGAACAAAGGGGGACTGATTGGATTAATGTTGCTGCTGGACCTTGGCCTGGTTGCTTAGCGCAATAAGCCGGATCCACCTCATGAAGTAATATGGAGGAGTTGGATGGAGGGATCACTTGTGTAATATGATTGTATTGGATGGGAAACATTAATTCTGTTTGAGTAGTACATATCAGCACTACTTCACTGACTTATAATCCCGTATTGTATATTCTATGAATTGATTATTGGCTATTGGGACTTTATGTCTCACCCTATCGTTATTTATCATTTTCAGGAGAGGAATTTAGTGGTTCGAGGTGTGAAGGGAAGGAGCCAACAGTTTGATAGTAGCTATCACTGTAGGCTTATCGGTCATATTATTTTTGAGAAAAGTATATTTCCAAACTTATAGGACTTGCATGCTTTATTTTCATTTTTATGATTCTATGATGAAGCTAGAACTATCATTAATAATCGTCTTTTGGTATGTCTGAGACATGGTGCACTTATGTGATGAATATATGGGAACCTATATTTTTTAGGAAAGGTTTAATAACTATTCTGATTTTTTTGTTGGTGACTTGTGGGCAAGTTTTGTGCTCTGAGTCACATTGATATTGTGTTAGGTTTGTGGGCTAGGTGTCTCACTCACAACGCTTGTGCCCTGGACCTTGAGGAATTTATAGTTAGTGGTATAATTATTATGTGGTTAATTTACCTAGGGGATTACAATTTGGTATATTGTAACATCATGAGATATTGTCCTTGTTTAGCTGCCCGTAGGCACAGGATTTTATCCTTTTGGGATCCAATAGTCACTCAAAAGGCACCTCGGATATCAAAGGCCATACCTTGACTACATATATGGCATTCACTTTGGATGAGTCCAACCGATGTGGGACTTAAGTGCATCATGCCTACTACATCTCCCTTACTCCTTCACCCACTCTTGGATCCCTCAAGGTGTTAGGTTCATAGCAGCGCTTGGTGTTACACTCTCCCCACCAACGGAAAGAGCCGTCCTCGGCTCTGATATCATATTGTAACATCCTAAGATATTGTCCCTATTTAGCAGCCTGTAGGCACATGGTTTTATCCTTTTAGGATCCCATAGTCACTCAAAAGGCGCCTCGGATGTTAAAGGCCACACCTTGACTACATATATAGCCTTCACTTTGGATGAGTCCAACCGATGTGAGACTTAAGTATACCCTACCTACTGCGTCTCCCTTCCCCCTTCACCCACTCTTAGGTCCCTCGGGTGTTAGGTCTCTAACAGTGCTTAGTGTTACAGTCAAACCATCCTTCAAGACACATCCCCTTAGCACCCACTGCTACCAGATAATTCACAGTTATATTACCTTGGCGATACACCAAGGAGAGGCCAACACTACTCACTGACTTCTTCAAAGCTATTAATTGTTGCACCGCATTCGTACATTGCCATTCACAAGAGCCAATCTTCTTCCCTACAATCAAATTCATTATCTTAAATCAAATACATATGATCTAAAAATACATTTTTTAGACTGCATAACAAATATTTTGTCTAAACGATCTATTAATATTTATAAAAATATCACTGGTCATACTTTTTAAACATTATCCTTTTACAATGGTTTAAAGGGGCTGTCTAAATAACCTATTTTCTACTAATGTGACATTAATGACACTCTTTGAGTTTTTAAAGCAATAACAAGTCCACTAGAGGAAATTTTTTAAAATATGTGTTTAAACCAGCCAAAATATAGGTGAAGTTAGATTCAATCATTGGACTTCCTACAACAACTTAAGATTCATAAAATATGGAAGCTCGATTATAATATTCTAAGCTAGTTTCTCCCCCTTTCTTGAGAGATGTAAGTTGACACTGAATGTGTAGAACCTTAACTTGAGATTGTTGAGAAAATAAAGTTTCTAGAGCTAACCACATGGCTCTTGAGTTAAAATAATGTTCCCTGGTGAGGAAGAATGAGCAAGGAGACAACCATTTGATTGTGTTCAAACCACATAATATAAGCTGCACTGAGAGTTCCATTAGAGGTTTCTGAGGGGGTTGGGGATTTGAACCATCAATATAACATAATAAGCATTGACCATATAGATATGGTAACATTTAGGCATACCATACTAAATAATTATCCTAAGTTAAAAGTAAAGTAGTGTGAGACATTAGAAGGAAAATGGTAGATGACTAGGGAGTGGTTTTAGATGAGGAATTCAATGATTCAAACATAATGAAAATGGCCTAAAGGTGCTGATGCCATATTAGACCTAAAAGCATTGAAGGAAAATAATAAAGAGTAAATTAGTGAATATCCTCATATGATATTCACTATGATTGCTTACATCGATAAATAGGCAAACAAAAAGGTATAAGAATAAATGTGATGGTGACACATGTTACAAAAAATATTTAATGATCTGAATGTATTGCATATTAGGCTCAAGCTTTGTTGTTAGACTTGTAATTTGCGTTACAAGAGATAAATTACTTAATTGAGACGCCATTATCGTGGATTATTGCAATTGAATATTAAATATTAGCCCAATCACTCTCTCTTCTTACACTCATAAACATGAAATTAGTGATGAAATTCTAGGTTTTTCATGGACTTTTCCATGGAAAGGAATTACCGATAGAATTTGTTCTATAACTAAATTTACTGTCATAAACTGGGGCATCGACAACATTTTAAGTCTGTCAAAAATTACCGGTGAAATTTCTGACAAAAAATTTCGTTGGTAATTTACCCAGGAATCTTCTGAAATTTCGTTGCAAATTTTTTTTTCTGATAAATAATAATGCCATGTGTCACCACCACTAGATGACACATCGTCGTCAAGGCCTCGCCACTTGTCACCTCATTAGTCCCGAGATGTGTCACCTCGCTTGCCATGTGTCTCCACTTGATAATCCTGAAATTTCCCTTTCTGCTGGAATCAAATCTGACCCCTTGGATACTTGCATAAGCCTTGGCCAGTTGAGTGGTAATAACTTTACATCTTTTACATGCATATTTAAATATATACATTTATATATATAATATTATGTTACATAATAAAATATAGGGAAAATTACTATATAGTCCCAAATAAGAGAATTAATATCAACAAGGTCCGCAGAAGTTGTTAATAGTAACTACTTTAGTTATCAATGGTAGCCATTTGAATTGTCAATGAGACCTTACTGATATTAATTCTCTGGCTTGTGTCCCTACAATAATTTCGCTAAAATATATACATTTATAATTACATATATACATTTAAATAGTTATACACACACACACACAAATACACATATATATGTAATATTATTAGAAACTAATATTAAATTTTAGCTACGGAATTACCGACTGAAAAATTCAATGGCTAAAGATACCCCGTATGAAACTAGGCATGAGAATTGCATATGGAACAATTTTATGGCTAATTCCGTCACTAAAAATACTTCATATAAAATTAGCGATAGAATTTGTCACAGAAAAAAATTCTATGCCTAATTCCACAGGAAATTCAATGTTTTTTTTTTGTAGTGTTATGTAGGCTTCTTATCAAAGCCATGAGGTAGCATGAGGAAACATCAGAGAAGGTTCTTCTATTTCATCTTTGATTGATTCCTAGGCATGTTTCCTACAACTGAGGGGTTTTCTCTCTTCCTTCTGTAATTTCTATTTCATTTAATAATAATAATATAAAAAAGTGCCAAAAATCCATTCTTAATGGTTCGCCGAACAGTGAGCTTGTCTTTGTTAGTAATATTCCAAATGTTTTTTAATTTCATCAAACTGAAGGTATATTTCATGGCGCAGGGAAGGTATTCTTGATTCAGGAAACCAAATTCCTTCCGTTTTCATACAGCTCCACCTCTTTTTCTATCATCGTTTTTTTTTTGCCTAGAGTGATATAACATTTTGCTGTTAGAATTTAGAATTAGAATTTGAAATGTATGTAAATGTTAAGGTTGTTTTTTAATTTCATCAAAAAAAACCAAAGCTGACTCTTTTTTTTTTTAAATTATATACCTTTAATCTCTTTTTGAATTATTAATCAATGTGGGACTTCTCTTTTATTTTAATATTCTTTCTGATACTTTTTTAAGGAAAATGACAAAAAAAACTTGGAAAATGCAAAATCCCAAATTGGGTATTTACCATAAAATAAGTTGTGAATTGCATATCAATAGTAGTTGTTAATACCTTATTAAAAATGGTAAAAAAACTAATTTGGGATTTTGCATTTTCTATGATCATTTTTTATCATTTTCCTTAGCCTTGTACTTCTTTTCAAGTCTCGGTGGCCTCAAGTATATAATATTCATTTTTTTTCCTTCTCATTCTTTCTTTTGCGTTCAAGATCGAATGGCTATACATGTATCTGTCAAGGATGTCTTCCCATCAAAGTAGCTTAAACTATTGATAGAAGTCTCTTTTTACTTGAAAATTCTAACACTTTCTTCGTTCATTTTAGATGCAATAAGCGGTTTAAACGCCCTTGACTGCATGCGCTAGCTGAATTGAAGGGATCTAATTGTAATGAAAAAAAGAACTCTTTTACTTGCATTATTATACTCAAACTCTTTCAAACTTTCGGGGTCTTGGTATAGAACTCTTGGATTACTTTTCCGTGTGTTTATTCTTACATGGTAGAGAATTATCAGTGAAAACTGATTCTGGTTTGATTGATCAAACACACTATTCATTGTACAAAACATTTTCCTCTAAACAATGCTTAATTCTCATTTCTCAGAATAAGCTTATTTCTAATGCATATAATATATATTTGTCTCACAAGCCATTTTTCAGGGACCAAAGCCTATCGACCCTCCAGTATGGTGATGCTTGTGTCATTGGAATGAGAATTGATTACTGCAAGCGATGATGAATCTGTCTCAGAGAAACATCTCTCTGAATACATACCTGGTCGTCCAGGTTGCGGTAGGGAGACGTCGTCACTATCTAACATCAAAAGCACTTGTGACATTGTTGGTCGGTCCTCTGGGTTCTGTTGGACGCAAGAAAGTCCCACTTGGATACACCTTAGAGCTTCTGATGCAGGAAACTGGTTATCAAGTAATGGATCCATAAGCTCCATTGTCTTCTCTTCCGTCCAAAGCTTCCATGCCTAACATATTTCATCACAGTTTCAGGATCTACAATGACACTACAAAAGCTTGCCAAGATCAAAATGCTCTATACAGTTCAAACAAAATCATTGTTTCTGGTAAAATAGTTGTTTTGAAGTACTCACATGGCCAAGGAGATTCAGCTTGTGATCTGGATGGAGGAATCCTTTATTTTTCTTGCCACTTAACAACTCTAATAGCAAAACGCCAAAGCTAAATACATCAGATTTGAATGAGAAGTGTCCATCTATAGCATACTCAGGTGACATATATCCACTGCAATGATTAAGGTAATTTAATTTTAGTAATTATGGTATTAAATTAAGGGGAAGAGTACTTTTTTTTTTTTAATATTTAGGTAAATTTTATTTGTGCATACTAGGTTCCAACTACTCTGTTGGTTTTTGCTTCTGTTTGATCTCCGCCAAACATTCTTGCCATTCCAAAGTCAGAAATTTTGGGATTCATTTCACTATCTAAAAGAACATTACTGGCTTTCAAATCTCTATGAATTATTCTGAGTCTTGAATCCCTGTGAAGATAAAGGATTCCTCTGGCAACTCCAATGATAATATCCAGTCTCTTTTGCCAAGTGAGCGTCGAGCACTTTGTTTCATCTGTTTCAACATATTATACATGTCAGGGAATATCTTAATGATTATGCAAAACATGTTCATTCATTGATATGGAAATGTGAGCGTTGAATATATTTGAGAGGCTAACCAAAAAGTAAAGAGTCTAAACTCCGATTTGGCATGTACTCATAGATCAACATTCTTTCATCTTTATGAATGCAGCAACCTAGAAGTTTGACAAGATTCCGATGCTGAAGCAGGGATATCATAATAACCTCATTCTTGAACTCTTGCAAGCCTTGTCCTGAAGTTTCAGAGAGTCTTTTCACAGCTACTTCTTGTCCTGATGCAAGTTTACCCTAATATTTTCCACATTAAAATCCAAGGTAGTAGTATTATTGGCCAACATATTGAAGGAAATCAGAGACAAAACCGTAAAGTTTTCTTATGGGGGAAATGGTAACACTAGAATGTACTGATAAATTAGGTACTTGGACCATGGGAACACACGAGCGAAATGGAATTTTTTCTTTTCCTCATAATATGTCTTATGAAGAGTATGTAAAGGTTTAGAGTCGATTTATATGTAGAGCAATGTAACAAGAGTCCAAGAGTACAATGACATAGTACGTTGTCTCATCATACGACTCGAGAAGTTGTTTAAAATAGGTTGAAGACATTAAATATGTAAAAGATGCAATGTATTTTCCTAAAACACTCTTATTTATAGAGAGGGTGAGTGGAAAAAGAAATGAGGGATAATAAGTGGAAGAAAGAGATTAGAGAGACACATATAATTAATTAGGGGTTACAATAAAAAGATGTATTAAATAAAGAGACAAATATCGAAGTTTATAAAAAAAACAGGCTTGTTAAAAATTTAAAGCTTATATTTTGAATCAGACTGAGTAATTAGAAACATAGAGTAAAAATTCAATCTTCTAATTCAATTATAGAAATGTTAATCGTGAGATTATTAGCCAGGAGAAGTAGTGATTTACTCTGTATACTGGACCAAATCCACCTTCTCCAATCTTATTGCAGTGGGAGAAGTTATTTGTTGCAGCTTCAATAATGTCAATCTTAAATGATGGGAGTTCACTTCTAGCACTGTTAAGTATCAGTTGAATATCTATCTCTGTAGCTCCACAGAAAAAGAAATAAAGAAAAATAATGATAATTCAATAAAATTAGAAATAATAAATTGAAACAAAAAAAAATCGCAAAAAACTTTCTGAGAATACAAGATGGTTTACCTCCCCTTCTTCTCCATCTATTAATTATGAGCCATGACACCAAGACAACAATTGCTGGAGTTATTACTGACACAGCCACAATAACTATTATACGCTTCTTTCTTTTTGGAACATCAGGACTTGAACCTAAGAGCAATATACAGATATTAGAACATGAATATCTAACTTCTTAAAGCTTGGCCCAAGAAAATCTCAGAACAAGAATATCTGTAACTCTATCATGACTACCAATCAAGTATTTATTATAAGTTTAATTTAACTAATTTTCACGTATCAATGAGTGACACTTAAGTCATTAAATATACCCTAAATTGATACTCTTATTAAAACTTTTTCTCTTTCTACATTTACAAATTATTCTTACTTTCCTTTTCTCGTTCATTCTTTAAAATGAGAATTAAATAAAATTAAAATTAAAAAATAATCATTAACAACCAATAAGTAGACTTATATTTAGGATCAAATGTCTTCTCCAAGTGTATTAGTAATAAGTAACAGAGTGGTATATCCCCAAATTTCTTACCTAGTTCTGAAGCTGGAACTCTGATGTAGAGATCTTGCCCATAAATTGCAACTTCTCTTATATCCATTAAAGCTCCAAACCAAGTAACACATCCTTTGCCGGTTGTATTGATATCTAGTTTAGCATAAGCTACACAATAGCAATTCTTTAAGCACTCTGCTTCACACTCCTCAAAACTCATGGTTGAGTTTATGTGAAATACAGCAGAGTCTGGCAGTTTCACGCTTGAAAGCTTCTTAAATCCCTCCCCATTTCTACAAGTGTGAGAATCCTTCACAACACATCCTTCTGACCATTCATTTTTCCTCCATTCTTGAGGTAACTTAGCCTCAAATCCATCCAGACATTTGCAAGTTGGTGATTCTTTCATGCTGCAACTACCGTATGCACCGCAAATGCCGTAATCATCACAAAGATCTCCTTGAACTGTGAATTCCGGGATCCAACTGGAATGAGGGTCACTCCATGAGAAGTGCTGAATCAAACCAAATTGAGTAAGTACAAATCTTGAAGTGACACTGTCCTTAGTTTCATATGTGAAGATCGCTTCATCAGAATCAAAGACAAAAACAGGTTTGAAAACTGGGTTTTGCATAAGAGCTGGGTCACCTTTGAGCTGCTGTGCAAACCATGGTCCACTTCTGAAGACCTTCTTCTTCTTATTCCCTTTAAGAAGAAAAAGCTGAGGAAGGCCACGTGGGTCCACGCTATAAGTATACTCTCCAGAAGAAGGATCATCATTGCTTTTCCAAGAGGTTAAGTGTCTGTTCAAGCCAGTCTTAAAGTTCAAACCAAGTTTCATTCCTGCAATAAATGTATCAGATGGATAATCAAAACTCTGCCATTTGTAACGCTCAGAGCTTTCATCCTCGAGATCTCTCACGACGAAGTTTCCAGAGTCTAGAAGCTGAGCTACCGGTTTCCTTGGCGACCCGGCTGATTTTGCGGACCATATGATTCTTCCTGTGTGACTGAGAATGAGAAGCTTACCATCTTTGCTGAATGTTAAAGTGCCAGTAGAATTCACAATTGGGTTGTTCCTGTTTGCCACCCAAATAACAGTAAGCTTTGGGATATACTTATACCATATTCCCAGATATTTTAAACTGGAATTTCCAGGGCTGAAAAAACCAAGCTCAAATTTTTCACCAGAGGAAACTAGCGTTTGGCTATCAGTAATGAGTTGCGTTGAAGTTATGGAATCCTCTGCTTTCAAAGCTGTTGGAAACAAGGATATAAGAGAGAAACAAGTGACGATAAAGAAGGTGAAGGAGAGCTTTGTTTCTTCCATGAGAAAGTGGCAAGAAAGAAGAGGGTGAAGGAGAACTTTGTGTCCTCCACGAGAATATTGAACCTTCATTCTGCCTCTTGAAAGCTCATCTTTTGCTCCTTTTTTTTTTTTTAACGTACTGTTTCTTTTTCCAAAAGCTCTCAGCGGAAGGCTCCATGCATTTTAATGGAATCGTTAACATCGAGGAGAGAAAAAAGGTCGTCTTCAGTTGGAGCAGGTATAACTTGAGGGCCCTGTCTACTTTTTGAAAGACAAATAGAGTGGACTAGAAAGACCATTGTTTCAAGAGGGGGAAAAATCAAAGGAATATGTAAAACAGAAAATATTAAACTTTAGGATAACATGGTACTAAAGTTGTGATTAGTTCAGTTAAATCGGCCTCCCTCAATGCATATTAGATATAGTTCAAGACTTTTATGTTATAATAATCAGTAAATATTATAATTTCCCCTTAATTCATGGAAGTAAAATTCCTTTTCTCAGCCCATTTAATGGGCTTGAAATTGTGAGTAATTTACCGTTATTTTAGTGCAAAATAACAGTAACACTATATTTGGGGATGTGGTTTCCCTACTAAACACAGGAGAGGAGAGAAGATGGATTTTTGCCGGTTCCTTATCATGCATTAATGCTTAGTAGGAAAAATTAATGAAATATGAACTATCTAGATTTGATATGAACCCTCTCAATTTGATTTTTTTTTGAAATGATGATTTCTTAAATGAAAAATTGTTTTTTTGAAAAAAAAAATAATGATTAAAAGATTGTCTTTAGTTTATATTTTATATCCACCAAAATAACTTTTTTTAAGAAATAAGAAATTTAAAAAAATTAAATGTGAACCATCCAAATCCGATTTGATCTCCCTACTAACCACCCTTGTTTGGATTAGATGGAGGAGTGTAATGAACTCAAGTGTTTGGCAGAATCACACTTTAAAAGCTATCTATTAGAAATAGGTACTTTATGGTTTTATAAGACTTGTTTTTCAAGGAAACTCTCCAAATGTTAGACGTACTTTATGGTTTTATAAAACTTGTTTTTCGAGGAAACTCTCCAAAGACAAAAAAAATAGCGTAGGTCTCGTGCTTTTCACTTTTTCTCCCCAAGAACAATTTTGGAGAAAAAATTCTTTCCAAAACTATCCCTTGATCTACATTCATTTGCCACTTGATCCTTTTATATGTTTGAAAATTGAAAATGCCCATGCCATGCCAGAGGAGACCCAAAAACCTGATGCTGAACTTCATGCATGGCTTGCTACTTGGAATGAATATATATATATATATATATTGTGTTAAGTACTTTATGTTTAATTGAGATTTTCTCATATAAAGTGTACACAATATTTTATTTATTCATTAAAATGACAAGCCATCAAATTAAATTTTAAACATAGTTTCGTTAGAATTAATTAATCGCGGGTCATACATATTATTTCTTTATCTTAGATTTTTACAAAGAAAGTACAGGCTTCTATGAATTACAATTAAAAATACGGAGATATAGCAGAGAGAATCGAACTTAATTAAATATGTTATATGAGAGTTTGCTAACTTTTGTTAGAAATATTAAGGAAGTTAAATACATTATTAAAAATATTTATTTAGTGTATTATTCTATAACATATCAGTTTATAAATCAATGAAATTAATTTAGAAAAAAATTAATAAATATAAATACTTTAAAATGATGTATTTAACGTCGTTAATATATCTTTAAAAAAACAGTCAATTACTTCTAATATTAAGGACTTGAAACATATGAAAAATAATTTCATTTTAATATGATGGTGTATTATACTTTTTTATTCGAATTTATTTTTTATGGCATTATATGGAAAATGAGTTAAAAATCAAATGAGGATATTATTCCATTGTAAATGTGATTTATTTTCTCTTCTCTCTCTCTTTTCTCCCCTCTATCCAAACACAATGGGGTAGGGATAATATTTACCTTTCAACTTTTCTCCTCTTTCCAATCTCCATTTCCCTCCTTCAATTTTCTCCTCCCCTAATTTTCTCTCTGTCCAGTTCAAAATATAAGGTGAAAAATTGTGAAGGGGCCTGATTTTTTTTTATATATAAGGTATAGTTTATCCTTATCTTATCATTTAATGAGTTTTTTTTCCAGTTTTGACCCTATTAATTATTCATCAATCTTATCTTCGTTTTTCCTAATCAATTTTCGCTCATTTCTTTTTTCATTTATTATCTCGAATAGTGTGTTTTAAGAAAGTAAGTTGCATCTTTTTTACATATTTTTTGCATTTAACTAATTTGAATGAACTTTTCAAATAACTATTTTAACATTATATTTTGAACTGGTGGTGTAGTGCAAAACTATTGGCATATCAGCATCTAACGCGTAATTTAGGTCTATAGGTCATCTAGACCAACAAAACCCTTTTCTTCTGTTAACTAGATGTTGGTGATAAAGACTAGGAACATTGAAGCCACTCACACACGTAGAAGGAGCAAAAATTGAATCAAACTTTGAAATTTCTTCCCAGTGACCATTTTTTTATTTCATGCTTTACAGTTGTTTAATCATTCTCCACAGCTGTAAATATATATCACAATATTTCAATGTCTTTCATCACGTGATGATTTCAACTGCAGATGATGACTAATAGTCAATGAGTGCTATGCTGGAAGATGTTGATTGCACCAAAAGGCTTTTTGCCTGACGAAAACTTGAAATCTATTGCCTTGCACAAACTCAAATGTCTTGAGACTCAAAAATCAAAATTTTCAATCATATGAGAAAAGC
>QFDD01120118.1:0-51819 GCA_006871305.1 Vachellia collinsii
GTTTTTTTTTGGGGGGGGGGGGTTGTTTGATTAAGGACCCCTGTTATGTTTCATAAGAGATATTTCTTTAGAGTGATTTTGTTCTTCACTTTTTCTTCAATGGGCCAACGAGCTTGTCGGGCCCATATATTTACTGAGTAAAACAACTTTGAAAATAAAAGCATAGAAATACACATTATTTTCTCATCAACATATATTGACTGAGTCAACCATATTTCAATTATTTATATACACAATCATTTCTCTAGTCGCAAACACACACACACACACACACACACATTTATTTGATAAGAAATGAGAGGTTTAAAAAATAAGAGTACCATGGAGTATCAATGTAATAGCATCGTTGAAATTTCAGCTTGAGAAGTACCATGCACTATGAAAATTGTTAAGGATGTTTGGTGCTTTAAACATTCATATCCTTCATTTTTAGTTTTCATAGGATTAAAAAGTTTATTTCACAATTTCTTATATTTGAGATAAAATATGAATTTTTTTATGATTATTTGATAATATAATAAATAAATACTATTTGAACATCAATCTATTACATTGTATTCCTACTTATTCCATTCCATTTCATTTCCATGAACCAAATGGGCTATAGAAGAACACACTAATTGATTCTCACTCTACCCTAATTAATCCCCTCTCATGCATGTTTTGTTCTCTTAAGGCCCCTTTAGATCAAAGAAAATGGGCCAAAGGAAATGAAAAATCTCAATTTTCCACTGGCAGCGGCTGTTTGATAGGTAATCTGACTTGGAAAATGAATTCATACAGGAAGCCATTTTCATTTAAACTCTGGAAGCTCTCTTCTCACAAAAAATGGTGAGAATGTGAGTATTCAGATTAGTTTTTTTTAAGTGATTTTACGGAGTTTTAAGTAAGCATATAAAAGAAGTTCTATTTCATTCAACATGTTTTATCATAGTCAAGCAAAATGTTAAAACTCATTAATTTTACCTTAAAATTTAACTACTTCCTAACTTCTATTTAATATGCATTATATTTGATGAAAACAAAGTTTACATAATAATAAATAAGGGGTAAAATTATATATTTATATTAAAAATTTAGTAGGGTGACTTATAAATGGATAAAAAAATATTTTTCTTGTTTTTAAATACATATATCTTTTTATTAAAATCAATTTAAAACCTTTATTTAATGACAGAGTAAATTAAAATTAATTTTGCGTGTAGAGGGCCTGATGAGATAATATGCCCATGTCATCAAAATTGGCCTATCCAATAAGAAGCACTCCTATTACGCTACATGTACATAGAATCTTCGAGACTGTCAAATAAGTCTAATCTTTCTTTGTCATTTAGGAAGCAGACGGAACAAATAATCACTGCTTTCGCTGAAGTCGAACTCGACCCACATCTGATTTTATTTTTTTTTTCCCAGATTTTCTCAGGCGTGATCATTAACATAATATTGATAAGTAAAAATGCACAACCTATTAATTTGATAAAAATACATGCCATCTTAAAAAGATTCCAAAACAACTTACTACATAAGTACCATAAAAATATAGCATGATTACAACAAATTAACAAAGCATTAAATGCAATTCTAAATTCATCGAGATATCAAATACAAGGTGTGATTTTGAAGTTCATATAATTGTAGCAAATCAAATTTCTGTCCTTTTATTGAAGCCTTAGCCTTTTCCCTTAATTAATGGCAGAGTGACTTAAAGCATTAATTCTGCATGCACTGAAGAGATAATATGGCTGATATGTAATTGAACCTTGCCTATCTAATAATAAGCTACTCCTATTACGCTAAATGCATTGATTAACACTCAAAATCTACATGACTTTCAGGCAAAAAATACATCAGTCACTGCCTTCTCTAAAATCACTCGTGTCTAAATTAAACCCATCCACGTGTGTGTACGTGAGGCTTTTCTTCATTTTATTTTTTGTTGCAATGACCGTAGGGTTTAAAAAAGGTGCTGACAAATTGACAAGAGTTTTTCGGTTCGGTTTATCTTAGAATTATTTTTTTTCACTTTTTTCTCATAATCACGTTATCACTTTTAAATTATAAAAAAAAATGAAAGTTTCAGATTTAATGTTTTATAAAATTAGTATTATAAATATAAATAAATTTATATTATTAAAATATGATATATATGATTTATTGACTGCAATCCCCTTCCAAGTTTTTTTATCTTTACCAATTATCTCACGTTTGATCACTGGGCATGAAGCAGCGATAATTACTTGAAGGTGGTGAGATGTCCTTTACTGTGGGCCAACATTCTCACTAACAGAACTAATTGATTGTTCAAATAAGATTTAAAAAAAGTATCAAATATTGATTGTTTCATTGAAAACAAGGCACTAAGAAAAGAAGAAAGCATATATAAAATAAAAAGAAAATTTATACTATACATCAAGGTTCAGATAATTTTATATTCGCAAAGGGAGTAAATTTATAGTCACAAATTTTCTCAATTACAAGGTTTAAATCCTCAATTTTGATTCCTAAACATCAATTGTTTATCATCAGATCTAACTATATATAGTTTTGACCAAAAAAAGATCTCACTATATATAGTTAATAATAAAATGAAAGTCTTTGTTTCGAAGTGAATAGTCTCTTTTAAATTTTATTACAGTAATCTATATTTTACGCTTCGTTTATATAATTTTTACACTTCTTTTCTTATCATCCACTATGCCATGTGTTACGTGAGGTTTGAATATGAAGTCTATCATCATATTCGGTGAAGACTAAACATCCCCTTAAATTAATGAGTCAGAATCATGATTTCAAACATTGGATCTTCCGACTTGTTCTTCAAATAAACGAATGCATGTCGAAAGCAAAATAAGGTTTTAATTGCAGTGTATTTACTCCCTCCTGTTGAAAACAAAATAAGGTTTTAATTGCAGTGTATTCATTCTGACCTATTTATTACTTTGAACTAATTTTAGTATATTTCTTAAATCGAGTTCAGTTAGAAGGATTTTATTAAAAAGATGGGATGGGGTATATATATGGTGGGTATTCCATCCATTTGAAATGATTGCTGCTTTAGAGTTGCGTATACATAGATTAGAAAATATTAAATCACATAAATTATAGAGTAGTGGTAAAATTTAATAATAGTTGACCGCAATACTACCTATGTACTAAGATTTAAAAATTATTAAATGCACTTGGGTTTTTTGTCAATCATTAAACAATTAATAATTCATTACAATTATTACCTAAAAAATATTCATTACAATTTTAAAGACACAGTCTTTTTGAAATGTGGTGGTTTGATCTTAGTCGACGAACCGAACACTAAATTTCAGGTTGACTTCCAACCATAGTTTCATCATGTAATTTTACAAGGCCTGATGACCAGGCACTGTATTTTAGAAGAATTATTATAAGGTTTCAATAAAATAATGTAATTATCAGAAAAAAAAACTTATAATAATTGAAAGGCAGCTAATGATAAATTTTAGTATAGCAGATGACAATAAATTAATACTATTTACCTGTTATTGAAATTTTTGGTGAACCACATTCTTTTTGGATGACAGTGATTCTCCCATATACTTTGTTTATTTGTGCATATCATTCTTACGCAAAAAGACCAAAAGGAAAAAAGAGAAAAACTCCTAATAAAGAGCACGAGAGAAGAAAAAATGGTAATTTTACAAGTCATTCACACAATGTGCCAAAAAAGACAATGTACATGCATCTTACGTGCGGTACATTTGCATGTATGCATGTGAATAGAAGAATATTCTTCTTTTTGTTTGTTTTTTAAAACCAAGTATTTACACTATTCTCAAATTTTTTTTTGCTGACTCACCAAATTTTTTGTTCATGATATATCTATATCAATTAATCTCAAAATGAATATCAATATGAACATAAATTATACCATTATAACAAAATCCTGTATGTCCAATCAACCTCTCTGTCACTCTCTCATGTTTTCAATATTTACACCCTATAAAACACACCTATTGATGAATCAATAGATAAACTAGATAATTATTAGTTGATTTTGAACATTTGGTCTATCATAAGCTTCTCAACAACTCAACAGCAATATGGATTCGACAATGTCATAATGCGTTAATAACTACTAAATTTTTGAATGAATTGTTAATCAAAAGGTTATATATGCTCAATAACTTTATTAAGTATTTTGTTGAGATTACCCTTTTCATCCGCTGGCACTTGCAATGGAATTCCATATGCATAAATAAACCATTTCATATGATTTTATAATATTTACTCTTCTATCAATACAAAAAAAAAGGCCAATTTGTAGCAGTTTTAAATAACGCTACACTGTATTGTTTTTGTAGCGGTTTTCAATCAAACCGCTTTATATTTGTAGCTCTTTCAATCAAATAATGCGAGGAAAACTTTAATAGTGGTTTTATTGTAACCAAACTGCTACTAATTTGGAGCCACATTGGCACCAGGTGGCGGTAAGAGGATGCCAAAATAATAACATTAATTTGCAGCGGTTTAATATAATCAAACTGTTGCAAATTAAAATGTGAAAATGGGTTTTTTCCCAAAAAAAAAAAACTCTGATTTAAAAGTTGTGGTGGTTCTATAATCGCTACAAATACAATCACGTAAACCGCAACAAAGTTGAATTTGAAATTTTAAAATCTGTTTTAAAATTAGTAATAGTTCTATAGCAACTGTAAATGCAAACAGCTATAAATATTGTCACGTAAACCACTACAAATTTGAATTTCAAATTTTAAAATGCGGAAAAAAAATCTGATTTAAAATTAATAGTTGTTCTATAACTGCTACAAAATTCAACAAAACAGTGACAAATGCAAACCGCTACAAATACCATCATGTAAATTGTTACTAAATCGAACATGCATCTTATAAATACCCTTCCTCTCCCATTTTACTTTTTGCTCCACTCTTTTTTTGTTTTTTTTAATGCAAAGAGGAAAGCCGAAGCTTGAGTGTTTATATTACAAAAACCTATCTACCTAATTAGTGGCCGTAATGTCCACTGCAAAAGACTTATCCAGTAGATATCTAGAATTACATTAGGTAAAAGTACCATCCCAGATGCCTGACGATTAGCATCCTTCACTAGCAAGTCGGCGCATTTTGTGACTGGTATTGTGAATTACGAAGGTCCCATTCTCATAAATCCATTGGCGTGTAGCTTCAATTTCAGCTTTATAGAGGTGGTCCATGCCACCATCATGCATCAAAATGTTAAGCGCCTCAATGGAATCCGTGTAAACCTGGACATTTAGGATATTGAGGCTTTGACAATTTCAATGCCCTCCTTGATGGTTAATATTTTTGCTACGGTCACTGGAAACACCCCAAGATTCTTCTGAAACCCCATGATCCAGTTTTCTTTATCATCCCGTATCACTCCCCGCATGTTGCCTCATTGTGGTGTTGGATGGAGGCAGCCACATTTGGTCTGAAACTATTGGTAGGAGGTGGGTACCAGTGCTCATCTCGATCGTCAACTAAGTGGAATAGACGATGACGTAATTTGCCATTCGACACCGATTCCTCTAGATGAAACAAGCATTGATGAAGGAGCTATTTGGTGGTGGTCTCATACCCCTTTGAACACTTGCTTGCATCTATTCTTCCATAGTGTCCAACACACATATCCGAACACTATGGTCCATGGCCAACGTTTATATCAATTATGTCCTGGATTTTGTGCCACATTACATTTGATCTATCCCTGCAAATTACAAGAGAAAAATATAGGTAATTTGTTAGGTGAAATAAACATTTCCCACAACTGTTTGGTTCTCACGCAATCTCTCAGAATATGCAAAACGCTCTCCTCTATGGCACAACCTAAAGGACACTCTCCTGTATCAGAAATTCCTCTCTTTGCTCTCAAACAGTTGGTCATTAGTCTATCATGGTTAGCTTGCCAAAGCAAAAATTTTATTTTTTAAGGCAAGTTCCAACGCCAAATCCTCCTCCAGATCCAATCACCACCTTTTGTATTAGGGGTTGGTAGGAACTCATAAGCTGATCTAATCGAGATTTGCCCATCCAATGCAGGATGCCAGTAGAAGGAATTCAAATGACCAGATATGGGGGATTTAACCTTAGCTAAACACTGGATCACACCTTCAGGAAGGTTCAGGAAGGAAGGGTTGCCACTTCTTAATATCAAGCCCTACTTGGAAGTATAAAAGTGGCGACTAGCTCATCTGGGTTAACAAGATCTAAGTGATTCTTAACATATTCAATCAGGGGTTGGTTCAAAGGAGACCAAGAGCCAATCCAGAATTTGGTTGGTAGACCATCGTTTACTTGTTGTCCTAGCCCACTCAAGAATTTATCCCAAATAGCATAAATTGCTTTCCAAATTAATGAAGCGTTTGGTATATGTATAACTTGTGGGACAACACCCCACACATTAAGATATTTAGCTCTTAAGACCTGGACCCATAAAGCTTCAGGATGCATGATTAGAACGCAACAAAGTTTCATGATAAAAGCGTGGTTTTGCCTCTCCAAGTCTCTGATGCCTAGCCCACCTAGCTACTTTTCCTCAGTGATTTTATTCCAAGCAATCAAATGCATCTTCCTACTATTTTCATCTTGAAACCATAAGAAATGTCTGCTAATATTTTTAAGATCTTTCAGAATGGGGAGAAGAGCTTATTGCATTTGATATGCGGGTAAGGCCCCCAATACACTTTTAATGAGGATGGTCCTGCCAGCCATGCTCAGGTATTTCCCCTTCCATGATGATAAACGGGAGTTAACTCTCTTGACTATGTGTCCAAAAATGTGTTTGATAATCCTGGAGTGAATAAGAGGGATACCAAGATACTTATCCAAGTTTGAAGTAAAACCAATTCCCAAAAGATCACTCAGCCTTTTGACCCTATTAATGTTGACATTACTAAAGAAGAAAGCTTTTTATTTTCCTAGGTTAATTATGTGGCTAGAAACATCACAAAACCTTCTCAGCACTCTTTTGATGGTATGCATTTGTTTGACTATGGCTTCAGTGAATATGAAAAGGTCATCTGCAAAAAATAGATGGGAAATTAAAGGTCCTTTATTCTTAATTTGTAGGGACTTCTAGCGTTGTTCATCATGTTCTACTTGGATTAAGTGGCTCAATCTTCCCATACATAGAACAAAAGGGTAAGGACTCAGAGGATCACCCTGCCTGATTCCTCGTGAAGGAGAAAAAGACTTACCTTCTTATCCATTCCATTAAACTCTCATAGAAGCGGTGAAAATACAGGCCATGATAACTTTAATTAAATGCTCTCTTAACCCGATAGTATGAAGGGTCTTCTCAATGAATTTCTAGTCCAGCCTGTCATGAGCCTTTTCCATGTCCACCTTAACAGCAACATAAGATTTTCTTCCAGGTTTGAAACGCGTGGAGTGGATCACCTCTTGAGCAACTATTATGTTGTCATAGCTTGATCTGTTCGCAATGAAGCTACATTGATGAGGTCCTATTAGGTGATTCATTATTACTTGAATTCTGTTAGACAGAATTTTTTGCGATCACCTTGTAACCAATTTTTTGAGATCAACTCTTGTAAGGAAGAGAGCGTGTCCACCTTAGGTAAGAGAACAATGTTAGTCTGATCTCCAATGGTGTTAGCATTACTGAAAGTGTCCTTGATCAACTTACAAAGATTATTACCCACTTGATTCCACTGGCTTTGAAAGAAGTGTACTTTCAGGCCATCAGGTCCAAGGGCTTTAAAGGCCCTGATAGTGAAGCTACATTTTTAATTTCCAAATCATCAATGTCCGAATGGAGAAAATGCATCTTGTCCTCATCAAGTGAGGGGAAAAGGTTAGGCCAGCTAGTATCCCTTGTAACCATAGGATCACTCGTATACAGATTCTTGTAAAAGGTACTGGCCATTTGCATTAGTCTTGATGGTTCGCTGATCCAACTCCCATCATCATCTTTGAGGGCAGTTATTTTCTTTTTCTTTTTCTTAATAGTAGTGGCCGCATGAAAGAAAAACGTGTTCCTATCACCCCCTTTAATCCATTGGCATCTAGATTTCTGAAACCAAATCAGCTCTTCTTGGATTGTTAGCCTATTATAATCTTACCACAACTTATGCTCTATCCGATGCAGGCCATTTTGAGGTTGCAGGATATTTTTCCTCTTAATTCCATCCAGCCTTCTCAGGATCTCTTGTTTCTTTTTCGGTATACTTCCAACTTTGTTCTCATGCCAGTCAGTGACATCCTGTTGGAATTGGAGAACACCTTGGGACCAATCCCTGTCTTGCCAAGCACAAGAAACTATTTCTTGGAAATCTTCCTCTAACAGCCAAGCTAACTGAAAATGAAATCTCCTTTGCTAGGCTCATCAAAAGATACTATAATAACCTTATGATCCAACGAATATTTCAGGTCATGTAAAACTCTGTCTGAGTAAAAGTTGAGACCTACTCAGCATTATAAAATCCCAATCTAATTTCTCCTTCAAACCTACTCTTTCCCAGGTGAAACAATCTTAGGGGTCACTTATCTCAATCAATCCTGTGTCTTCAATGCAATCATTTAAATGTGACGTGAAATGCTGGTTAGGCGCATCTCCTCCAAGTTTGTTATTAGGCCTAAGATACACGTTAAAATCCTCCGCAATGATCCAAGGCTCGGTGGTAGTCTCCGCTATGCTTTTTAGGGATTGCCAAAGTTTGAGTCTTTTTCTACAAGTAGTTTCCCTTTAGATAAAAGACGCTAGGTACCAGATAGAGCTATTATTATTGCGGATGTGACAATGAATGAGCTGCTCATTTGAAGTGATATATTCAATTTCATGAATATTTTCATCCCAAAGAAGCCATATTCCCCCCTCCCCCGCAAATCTAGAGGCCTCTATTCAAATCCAATTATGATATCCAAGTTTACAAACAATCCTCTCAGCTTTAGAACCACTAACTCTAAGTTCCAGGAGGCACAAAACTCCAATTTTATTTTTCCGAACAATGTCCCTGACAATAAAAGGAAACGTGCTTCTGCACTCTCCTCTACAGTTCCAAGTAGCCAAATTCATGATAAAAGGGAAAAAAAAGGAAAATAGCAGGAGAGAACTTATTTGCTCGTGCCAGTTTCAGGGATGTAGTCAAACTCCTCCAACTGGTCCTCATCCAAATCTGTGGTGGCCTCTTCCCAGCTCCCTTACTCGCCATCTCCAATGTATGTACCAAAATCTGTTGGGTCTGGGTTAACATGATCCTCCAGCCCCAGACTCTCTCCATTCCCCTGTGACTCCAAATCAGGTGGTTTTTGAGGTTCCCATATTGCCAGAGTCAATTGGCCTTCTTTTTCATTTTGGGTCTCTGCATATTTTTGCTTCCCATCCACTAATTGTCCGTCCTTCTTACCCCAAGGCCTTAATTCCATATGGCCTTGCAACACAATATGATCTTGTCTACTAGTACTACTCACCTTGGCCTTACCTGTCTTAGTTCGGCCTACCTTATTCTTATCCAAAATGGGCTAGTTTGATATGGGCTTATGGGCCTTATTTTGCCCAATTTGTATATCCGAGTTCGACCTGATATTCCTGCCTAAAGCTTGTTTCCTATTTTTCACTCTAGAAGTATCTTTCTTCCCCGTGAAATTTTTCACTGAATCCACTTTAGTAGTTGTAAGGGTCAGACTAGCCTTGCTATTCCCACGGTCATGTTGCTCAGTTTTTCCCATAGCAAAGTTCACCATCTCCCTATTTTGCTTTGATAGCGAATTATCACTGTTTTCATCCTCATCAAAAGGATTGTCTATAAGCACAGCGAACCTAAAGTGTTGAGCCACCCTATTCTTTTTCTTGTCAGACTTCTGATGATTTCTTGGAACACGGAACCTTCTCTTCTCTATGCATTTTGTCCGGGTATTCGTGCCTTAGATATCTTAGAAACAAACATCCACGGACCAAAAGGTTCCTTGGGAACCGTGTCTTTCTTGTCCTGCCTTGTCTCCGACGACATCGCAAGGGTCGCTGCCTTCCTCGTGTCCGTAGTGCAGCCATCTTGAGGATGCTGTGAGGTGCTTTTCTTCCTGGGACATGCTTCTCAGCGGTGACCGTACCTTCCACATTCAAGCTGGTGACCGTACCATCCGCTGCAATGATTCTGGGAACCAGCTTCTTCTGTAGGTTGAGCTCAACGCACAGCCTTGCATACCTTCCGCGCTCAACCTTTGCCTCCTTGGCAATGTTACCGGTTAGGGTGTGCAAGTCCACATGCAGAGGTCGCCCAATTCGTTCTCTCAAGCGAGCGATAAAATGCCTATTCTAACAATGCACAGGAACCTCCGGTATTCTCACCCACGTGATGATTCACCTTAGTTGGTTATTCGCAAGTTTGAAGTAAGGCGTCCACCCCTGGACAAGAACACAGTGTTAAGCGATTACCCAAAGCCCTTCGTATAGCACCTTCCGATAATGTCTTTTCCATTGATCCTTGCTCGTGAACCTCACAACAAAATAGTTATTAGATAAATCAATAAGCTCAAACTCCGGTATGTTCCACATGTGGTTGAGGAGAGATTTGAGCATATATAAATTATATCGTCTACCCAAAACAGTGATGATTAGAGAATAATTCCATGGAATACACCACTTGTTGAACTCTTCTTGGGAGATTGGTACCACTGGATATATTCCCATCAACCTTTTGATCTCCTCAAATGGTTCAGGTAATGGCCAAAAAATCTCATCGTCTTCTGCAAATAGCTCATCCATCTCCATGCTCACCCCTATTAGCTGTGCCATTATAACCCAACAGAGATTGCATGTAGGAAGGGGCAGCTTTATTCTCCTGTTTCAGATCATCTCTCTGATTTCCAGTTTCAGACGTTCCTTCAAGTTTACGTCCCCCATTGTTCCGGTTATTCGAATATTCCTCCATACAGTCATCCATGATCTCATTTGGAATCTCGGTTACCTTCATCTTCTTTTTCCAGTCATCCCTCGTCGACCCGGCATGCCGGCCCAGCGGAGACTTGTGCTGACCTGTGTCATCCATGTTTTGCATGCTCAAAGTTTTTCGCACGCTTACGAAGACAGAGAGAAAAGACCAACTCTTCCCCTTTTTTGTTTTTTTCTCCACTTTTCCTCATCCTTCTTCTCTCTTCTTCATTTTCTTCATTTCCTTCATTTTAATCTTTCTTCTTCATATTAACATACATATTCTTACTTCTTGGCTTTTAATAATTATCTTAAATGTTTCTTATTTATTTTTATTATATTTTTATCATACTAACGTTATTTTATTTTGATTTTATGCTTATTAGATATTTAATACCTACCGCTCTCTATCTATCACTATATCATCAATATTTCTCTTCTAATCCAAAATATAACTTTAATAATTCAAAACTTAACATATATTTAATATTAACATTTCTATTTTAATATTAAAAAATTAATAACCATCAATTCATTCATTGCTCAATTAAATTTAATCAAATAAAATTATGACACTTTAAACATGAAATTATTTTAAAAAGTTATGTCTTTACAAAAAATAAGACTTTTGACGAGAGATTTATTTTCAAAATATTTGAATAGCATTTGTAGCCGTTCACCTACTGCCACTAAAAGAGGCGCTAAGAATTTAAATTTCATTTACCGTTATCTTCAAATTTTACCTTCAAAATTTAGTAGTGGTTACTAAACCGCTACAAATTTCATTAAATTTATTTTCAACCCGCTACAAATATAAGAAATTAACCGCTACTAAACCCACTTTTTTTATAGTGTATAGATGCTATTTGAACTCTTTCTTGTATATTTCCCTTCCAGTCCATAATAAAAATCACTTCAAACAATTAATCATAACAAAAAATAGGAGAAATACTTATTTACTCCTAGAATATCACATCATCTATGTTTTAACTAATGAAAATATTCCAAATGTCCCATATTGTGGATCCCATATCTCAGAAATTTTTCTCAATTATTTTTCTTCTTCCATAACCCATTATAATAGATATTTATTATGAAAAAAATTAGGAGAAATTTATAGGACATATGATCCACAATATGGGACTCTTAAAACATTTTTATTTGATAAAGTATGGATAGTGTTCACTCCGCAAGTGCACAGGTCATGTCAAGTAATAAAGTGATGAGAAAGTATCGTTCCCACGAGGATTTGTTTAAAAATCTCAACCAATCAAAAGGCTAGGTGTATTCAATCAAGTTGAACAAATCAAACATTTGGTGCGAAATGATGATTTTGAAAACTAATTTCTAAAACTAAAAAAAGTGATAAAAACAATTGATTCTTTAACTTCAAGGATGATTTTTGGAACCTAGGATTATTTCTCCCCCTTGTAATTCATAACCTTGACATAACTTCCTCTCATAAATGCTGTTAATGTATAAATGTGCTAGTCTAGGATTCTAAAAGTACTTGTAAAAGCTTTCTCAAGTCAAGAACAAGTGTTTGCTTTCATTAATTGCTTAATCTCTTGTTACAATTAATAAAACCCAATTTTCAAGCTCCAATCCTAATGTGACTATGTAAGGCTAACAAGTATATCTCTATCTTGTCAACAAAACCATCCATTCATCATGCAAATTTTAAGTTCCTACACCATTTTACTCAAGTTCTACACTCAACCTAACCCTCTCAAGCATCAATCAAGTGAACCCAACATCTAAATGGTGATCAAACATTTAGAAGCACTAAGCAAAGAGTAAAATGAACACATATATATCATTAATCACATAAGTAAAGGAGTATTTAAGAGTTAATCCATACAAGGGTTCAAAATAATCCTAGAATGAAAAGTTTAGCTACTTAGTATCAGCCACAAGCTACAAATCAAGAGGAGAATCATAGCCTAAAACAGATTACAAGAGAGGAAAGGGAAAGGAAGGAGAAAACCAAGAGAAGAAGGCTCAAAATCTCTTCCAAAGCTCAATCTCTTGCTCCAAGCTCTTCAAGACCCAAACCCTAGCAGACCAAAGCTCCAAAATGCTCCCAAGAAGTGCAGAATGTCGGGCTCTCTCCACTTTTTGCCTTAAAAATCCGATTTTTTCCTCATTACTGATGTTGTGCGTTTTGCTGTCAAAACTGGGCCGCAGCCAAACTGTTTTGAGCTGGGGCTAAGTTCCTCTCGGGTTGAAAGTGCGCTGTAGCCAAGATAAGTGCGCTGCAACTCATTTTTGCCTCTGGAAAATAAGTTCTTCACCTCAAATTAATGTGTTCTACCTATGAATTGACCTCTATTTCTTCCTCTTTAACTTTCCTAATGTGGTTTTGAATCAACTTTGGTCTCCAAATGCTTCTAAGCTTTCCAAGTGTCTTGCAACAATTTTTCTACCAAAATATACCTTGCAAAATAATTAAATTTATCAACTCTTAATTAATAAGCAAGGATAAGAGCCAAAATATAAACAATTAAGCAATAATGTGTAACCAAAAACCTCATGTACATTTCCTATCTTTGAGTATTCAAAACATGTACAACAATACCAAAAATGCATAAAAACATAAGGGAAATGCACTAAAATGACATGTGATCCCAGAGGTTAACAGATAGACATTTCCAACTTTGCTTATATTAAATAAGGACTTAAAAGAGAGAGAAATTATATGGAGCTGCATTAAAGTATTAATTAAATGGGTAAAATTGATAAATAAACATTAATTAACCTCCATTATGGACGGGATGGAGTATTCATTTGAATCATATTTTCACATGATCATATCCTCATTTCAAATATCACAATTGTATGCTCTTATTACTCTTTGAAACCCAACATACACTTTCGTTTTACCTTATCAAGTAATTTCCACTGATGAATTACTCCATTAACTTTCTCCATTTTAACCACCAAACTCAAATTTTATGAGCAACATATTAATCAATTTCTCTATCTTGTTGTATAATTAATTCCAAATATCTGAATTTGGTCATTTGTAAAATGATTTGATAACCTGTCTTATCTTAACATCTAAATCACTTGTAACTTGCCTCTTATCAAAATTGCAGTGCATATGTTTTAACTTGCTTCTATCAAGAAAAAAACTCTTTGACTCCAAGGTCCTTGTGCATAATTTAAATTTAGTTAATCTTTTTTCGAGACTTAGCGAAAAGAACTATATCACTAGTAAAAGCACATGCATTTAGAGATTTCTTCTTGAATAAGCTGTGCCATAACTTAACATCTAAAACCATGACTTTTGAAAGTATGTCTCTTGGTAAACGAGACTAAGCATTCCAAGTCAATGAACATTAAAGATAAGTTTGTTCCAATGGTTTACCATTAATCCTCTTAGCAAATAAATTGCTTTAGTTGCCACTTGCTTACTGGTTATTGTGGGATAGACACTTGAAAATTCACTGCTGTTGCTAGGACGATTTGTAGCCTTAGCTAGTTTAAAATTAGTTGATGTGAGTGTGTCTGGCCAAAATCTAGCCTCTCTTTTTCTGTTAATCTTTGTATACAGTTTAGAAAACTCTTAATATTTCTCCAATTTAGTGACCAAGAAAAGACTTTAGCTTTCCGATGTACATAGAAGAGGCGGAGTTGGGTTTAAACGTGAATGAGGAAAAAGAATTTAGTACCTCTTCGTATTTCTTTAGAAAATTAGAGGCGAAATATACACATGCTAATGAAATTCATTATCACGGCGTCGACCGCTGAGTTAAAATATAGTTAGCAACAGAATCAGTAGTTGAATTAAAACAAATTAACCGTTACTTTTAACACCCACATTAAACCAAACAACTCATATTTTCTTTAACACAGAGTAATCCTCTAGTCTTATATTTGGAATATTTTTTGGAGACTAGCTTCTGATAGAAGTGATAAAGGTACAGAATATAGATTTAAAAAATTAACTTTTGGAAAATGCACCCCTTGAAAAGGGGCTGGGGATCCTTGTGGTTCTATGCTATGGCTTTTTGTTTGCTAGCCAAGCCCTCTGCAAGAGGCCCTCTTCAATTGGTTTGTAATAAAATTATTGTTGTAATGAGCGTAAGCCATTGAGAAAACATATTTTAAGAAAAATAATTATTGGGGAACTCAAAGCCTTATATAGTTCCTCTTTCAAGAATACTCACTCAATGTGGACTTATGATAATTGGTAGCTCCAAACATTTAGAACCAAAGGAATATGAATTACCTGGATTCACGTTCTCAAAGTCAAAACCACCATATATATTAGTTTTCCTAGGCTAATTCAATACCCGAACCTTCAACAATCAAGTTGCTAATAACGAGCAACTATTATATAAGTCCAGTAGTTCTCCGAATGTCCTTTACGTTGCTCCTCCATTCTTCTTTCACTATGAAACCTAATAACAATCGTCATCCTTAAGTCCATGATCATCCAAAGCAACCTCCTGCGCTCCATCCCAAACAACGCCAATCCAAAATATCGGCCAGGTTATGACTACAAATCAAAATGATCAATATTCCCAACAGTCACCAAAGGACACTAGTAGTTCCATAACTACCCTCGGGCAAAAAAAAAAAAAAAAGGGTCATAACTACCCAGGAGACTTTTCATTCTAACCAAAATGTCCCTCTTTTATCAAGACAAACTGCAGGAAACCATACTCGAACCCGATTTAGGATATCGAGTTCTACACGAATTACACTTCCTTTTTGTGTTTTAAATTTTATTTTATTCTATTTTTTGTTTTTATCCCCCATTAAATACATGTTTCACATTAATTGTCACTTATTCTCTCTCACTTACTCTCTCCACAAAAAAGAGTACATTTAAAAAAAATTACATATTTGAAAAAAAAAATTTAATTAATTTTAACCATTAATATATATATATTTAACATTAAGAATTTAGCTTTCCCTTGGTGGCATTTCACCCCTGTTTAAATCACGTGATGTAAAATAATAAAAATATTATTTTTCACAAATGCTATATTCTCCCTCCGTTCTTTTGTTCTTTTGTTTTTGTTTTTTTTAAAAAAACAATTATCACATATGGTTTGTTCATATTTATAAGAGATGTTTATAAGATGTTTCAAATTTTCTTTATTAAGTTTCCATTTTTCCCCATTTAATTATACTCATTAATTTTAGCTAACTTTTTATCAACGTGATTTGGTCAAATGTTTTTCATAAAAATGAACAAAGTGAATGCATAAGTACTCTATATTCTTTCACCTAGCTCTTTGCTCTCTCCTGCATTAATAATAAGGGTTAAATGAAAAGGCAATAATGTTGGCAATTTGTATTTGGGACTAAATTAGTATTTTTAGAAGTTATCATGTAATCAGGACAAAAAGGAGTAGTCTTATTCCTTTTATTTAGCTCAATCTCAACTCCATTTTTATTCTCATTTCAAGGGACAGCGGTGATGAACGACCCCAGATATCAAAATGAGATAGCTTGATGAAGAATTCATAATGCAATTGTGCTTGCGTGCATATGTTAGTTTGGCGTCTAGGTTTGATTTGCTGTCCTTGTGTGCTTCAATAAATTAATATGGCTCCTTTCTGTGTGACGTAATAACTGGTCCAATTAAGACATGTTGTTCTCTTTCATGCATGTCTTCAACAGTTGTTGATATCAAGTCCCTAGTTATGTGCCGTAGTGGCAACAAGTCCTATCTTGCTTGTTGCTTGTGGCATATCGCATGTTTGATCCTAATTACTTTTGAGGTGTTTTAGCTTATGTGGTGTACTAGTTAAGGGGAGAGAGTATTGTTTCTCTTCTTTCATATCTTCCATTTCATAAATCACTCTTCATCACTTGTAAGGCTACAAATCACCTAACCTCATACGGCCTCTTACCAATCAAAAGATTTTGTGGGTAGCCCTTTTCATAAACTTCGGCCTCTCAATAAAAAAACATTTCTTGTTATTAGAAGTTAAAAAAAAACGAGTACATCTCAAAAGACTAGTTTGTTGAAATGGAGAGGCCATTACTACACTGGTGAGGTTCGTCAATGTGAGCTTTGTAAACATCAATGAACCTTGCATATATATGAACTGTGATTTATAAGCTCAATGGCTCTCCCACCCAATGGACCAGTCTTTAGAATTCTTTCTTTAGACTTGTTCTTGTGATAAAGATGATTTTCATTAAAAATCGATGTTCAAAAGGCCAAGTGAACTGTGTGAGGAGCCGTCAAAAATCTTATCTCTCGAACATGAGTGCTTCACTCGCAGCCAGAATCAATTGAGGAAAAGATTCAATAGTCCTTCCATTTCAAAATAACTATCATTTAAGGTTATGAGCACAATTTGAGAATAGTCTATATCATTACAGTAGAATTTGATGTATTTGACTATAACGTCCTTAACTAATGAAGGAAGATAGAGTGTTTGATATAGTTAATTTGAGTAACAATTTGACCATTATACCCATTCATTCAGATTCTAAAGTACCAACTTTTCTTTTCCAAAGAACTAAAACCTCAAAGTGATAGATATTTTGAGATGGAGGGAGTATACACCGTTGATCAATCTGTATTCCCTTAAACCTTCGTATTCTGCATTCTGGCATTATTTGCGTGTGCATTTGGTAAAACATTAATTGTTCTTGATCAGGCTTCTTCGGAGAGGAGACAAGAGGAGAGAAGAAATAAAAATTAATGTGACAAGTGCAAGTTGTAGTTCACATGTAAACAAAATTAATGGACAAAGAGAATTTGAATGTGTGCACGTGTGTGTTACTTTTCGTAAAACAATAATTATCTCAAACTTATATATGAAGGTGGATTATTAATTTGTTATAGAGTACGTCAGGTTCAAAACCATACTCATCTTCCCAGTGCTACAAAGTTTAAAGGACTGAAATTCAAATAAAATGTTATGGTTGATATTGATGTAGTTCGAATTCGTTATTATAGAAATAGTTATTCATGTTGGTTGGGAGGGTCTTTTACGATGGTTTCAAGAGCAACATGTAATTAATTGATATAGTTTCATTAAAATTTTACATTGATAAAAAAATAACGTAGAAAGTTACTTTATACATCAGTTATAAAATAAAACCGATAATAAAGTGAAATTTTCACGTGGATTAACGTCAGCCACTCATGGCTTATTAATTTTTCTCCCCAGGAAATATAGTTGAAGCATTTACCCTGTGAGAAAGTTAAGGTGAAATAACACTTTTGAGAATGTACCTGATTTTCTTTTCGTTTAATTCAAAAGAAAAATTGTGAGTTCCTGAGAAGCAAAAAAATTCAACTTCGTGTAAAAAAGAGAGAGAAGTAATTTGGATTCCCATTTAACGGTAAAGTCTAACAGGTAAGTGTCGTTGGTGTTGGTGGAGATTAAATGACCGTCCATCCATTGCTTCTCCTTCCATAAATGCCACACCAGAACAATCGCAAGCTTCAGAACCAAGTTCTGCTCCATCGTCCCTCCCACATTCATCACTGCTCATTCCAACCCTCAATCCCACAAGATTCCTCCCTCCAAAAACACTCTCTTTAAAATGCACGTGAGAGGGTCCCTCCCAAGTCGATTCCTTAAACGGAGAGGGGTCCATGAAGTTAATGCTCCCTGGTGACTTTTCTAATGTGTTTTTTTTTTTAAACGGACATGAGAATGAGATCCAACATCACCCTTTTGTGGTTGTGACTTCAACGAAGATAAAAGTGGAAGTAAAATAAGGAGAAGATAATACTAGAAGGGAAAACTTTGAAAACATAACAAAAAAATTTACTGTTTTCAGGAGTTCTTTTGTTTTTTTTTTGGTTTTTTTGCCAACCCTCTCTAGTTTTATTCCATTCAAATATAGGGTTGATGAAGTATGGGCGAAGAAAAAAAGATAATTCTGTTAGTCATTATTTTTTTAATCCGAATTTCACAAGTCATTCAGACAATGTGCGTGCATCGACTTTCGTGGTGTGTACATTTAAATATATGTTGGTAAAAAAATAAGTTTACATTTACACACACACACACATGTAAGTAAAAGAATATGGATGGAGGGTTGACACTTGGCATTAGGTAGGGCCCAAAGGTAAAATGCCTTCATCTAAGAAAGTTCATATGCATTTTTTCACTCACAACTTGTTATGGTGTCAAATGCTTTTCTGCAAAAGATAAAAGGCATTTTTAAATATTTACCCCCTTTTTATATTACCATACATCCATCTAAACATTCTCATCATGATTACCTTCACTATATACTTTTATTGTCCTTTTAAAATGCAACATTCACTTCTTTATTACCTTGGGTGATTTCCAATGACAAATACTTCCACAGATTCCTCATTCAAACCTCCAAACTTGAATTATATGATAGCATCTACGTCAATTTCATCATCTTTTAGTATAATTGATTTTAGATATGTGAACATGATAATTTGTGGAATAATTTGATCACCCGACCCATCTTAACTTACAAATCATTTTTAACTTGCCACTGATTAAATTGCAGTGCATATATTCTAACTTACATCTACTTAGGCTAAAACCATCTGACTCTAATATCATTTTCCATATTTTAAGGTTAGAGTTGATCTTTTATATTGATTTAACAAAAACAACTATATTATAAATAAAAAAACATGCACTTAGAGATTTCTTCTTATATAAACTAAATTAAAACGGTATCTAAAACCAGATTGAATAAGCAAGTTCCCAAAGATCATCCTGATGAAGATCAATCCTTACATAAAAAATTCATTTAATTTGTTTCACGTCCAAGCATTCTTACATTCTTTGTTATCTTCTCATACTTATCTTGCGTACCTTTATTTTACAAGGCTTTTCAAAGTACATCTCTTGATACATGATGGTAAGCATTATATTTTCCAAGTCAAATGAAAACACTAGTCCCTTTCTTTATTCTGATACTTTACGTTATATCCCTTAGGAAATAAGTTGCTTACATTGCCACTTGCTAACTGGTTATTGTGGGATTGCCTCTTGATACATTGCGTTGCAAGTCCAACAAAAATATGGCCTTTCTTTTTCTGTTAATCTTTCTACACACTTTAGAAAAGTCAAAAAGATTTCTGTAGTTTAGGGGATGCAAAAGTGACCAAGAAAAGACTTTATCTTCCCGATGTGCACTTAGAAGAGGCCGAGTTGGGTTGCCCATATACTTAAATGTGAATGCAGGAAAGACGTCAAGTGGTCTTATAAATGATTATAAAGTGTAGGCTAAATGCACATGCTAATGAAATTCATTACTGTTGTTGACAGCTGTAGTTAAAATATTTTAGCAACTGGAATCAATAATTGAATAAAAACTACTCCCTGTGAACCTAAATATAAGATATAGTTTGTAGTGTAATTTCTATTAACAAATAATTAATATTTTGAACTACAAATTAGATCTTATATTTAAAATTGGAGGTTTTATTAACACGCAAATTAAACCAGAAAACTCCCATATATTTGCATTTATACATAATACTTCTCTAGGGCACTTGGCACCGTAACTTCAGGAGAAGGGGTGCCTCTTCACAAAGGGGGTGGCAATGACAAGGTCCAAGCAATTGTTTACTTTCGATTATAAATGTAAGAACTCATAAATGAGTTTACTTTAGTCTTAAATATAAAATTACAATGTAAATGATTAAAATGGTATTATATAAGAATCCAATAGTCATTTAATAATTTAACTAATTTTTGTAACTTATGTAAATTAATTACCTAACATTTTACATTTAGAACCGGACGAGTGTGAAACACTTGGATTCATTTTCTCAAAGTCAAATCATCGTATTTACTTATTAGTTTTACCTAGGTTAATTCAATAGTGAACCTTCAACCATCAAGTTGTTAGAGATAACTATGAGTGTAGTAGCTCTAAAATATGCAAATGTCCTTCACAATCCTCCTTGCAATTCTTTAAAGTAGTGGCACTATGACTTCTCATCCTCAAGGCCCTAATGAGAAACCTCCTGCTTCATCCCAAACATCAAGTAGGCATCCGAATCGAAATGTGCAATCTGAACAGTCACCAAATAGCCCTAATATAACACCAACTACCCTCCAGGGCGTTACTCCCCCGAATGCAACTCCTCCACCACCAAAATCTGCAGAAAAACCTAATACGGCGTCAAGTTCCCCGGAGTCTAGCCGTCCGATTCAACGTCGTTCACAACAAAAATCTAAAGAAAAAGCTAATCGGCCCCAAAGGACCCAGGAGTTTATGCCTCCGAATTCAACTCGTCCCCCACAACAATATACAGAGAAACCTAATAGGACGTCAAGTACCCCGGAGTCTAGCCGTCCGAATCAAAGTCGTCCACCACCAAAAACTACAGAAAAAAATAATTGTCCCAAAGGACCCAGGAGTTTATGCCTCGGAATTCAACTTGTCCACGACAACAATCTACAGAAAAAAACTAAAACGCCCCAGTTAACCAGCAGGGCATATTTCAATCTAATCCATCCCAAGCTGTGTCAGAAAAGAACCCTTCTAAAAGCACAAAAAATGCATGCTCTGGAGAGAAGCCCTCTAAAGAAAAGGGTGGAGACTCCAAAAGTTCTTAGGCATTATCATCGTGACTCACTTCTTGCCATTACCAGGTTAATTCTTCTTTTTTCTCAAGAATTACATAAACCAGTTCGTTGATAGAAAACTTAATTATTGCATGCTTTTTTTTTCATTATTTATTATGAATTTGTTTTATTTTGTACAGTCAATAATATATATATGTTGTGTTGAAGAAACTAATCCCTCACCAACAAACGAATTAGTTCTTTGCTGATCTAAATTTTGAATTCTCATTGATAGGTGTACCTACGTTTAGCATTAAATATGATTATTTTTATTAGAAAGATTCATATGCTTTAACAAAAGAAACGGATCCCTCTATTCCTATGTAAGTTACACCTTTTTATTTGAAATTATAAAATGCTATTTTCATTTCCCACATTGTATACATGTATGTACATCAATATAATGTTGGAAATTAAGGTGGTTAATAAAGGTAATATTGAAAATTAATTGAATTTTCTAACAAAATTAGTACTTTTAATTGTTTTTTCCGGTACTTATGAATTAGTTAAAAGCATCTTATTATAAAGAGAAGTAGTACTCCCTCTGGTCTTTATTATAAGGCATCAATAAAAACAAATTTCGTGCCAAATATAAGTCACAAACAACCTCGTGAATTACTTTTTAGAATGATTGGACTCTGCTTCGTGCAGCCACAACCATGTGGTGGGCGACACTTCTCCATGGATTCACAGGACTTGGAATTGCAAGATGTGAATGGTAACACTGCACTTTGCATCGCTGCAGCAACTGGGAATCTGCAGATTGTTGAGATAATGGAAATGAAAAACAAGAACTTGCCAATAGTAAGTGACATGGCTGCTTTACAAGGAAAAAGTAAAGTGGCTTGGCATCTATACTCTAAAACTGTTCAAGATTTTGAAGATAACGACTGGATCAGGCTGTTATTCTACTGTCTTAGCACCGGAATCTATCGTCATCTAGTAAACACAGATGAAAGCATAAGACTAAAAGAATATTTTAAGTCTATGATTAATTTGAAGCATGATATCACATCTTGTGCTAAACTTTTTGGGAACATGATTATTTTGACTTCATTTTTTTATTGATTCATATGTGCAGAATTATCGTTGCAGCTGCTCAAGAAGAAACGAGATCTTGCTTTTACGAGGGATGAACCTAATGAGACAATATTGCATATATTGGCTCGAAAGCCTTTAGGCATGTGAATTCTTAATTTCCTTTTCATTTTATTTTGGCATTTACTATATCCATTTTCCTATGAAATTTTTGAATTTGTTTTTCATAGAAATGATGGCGACTAATGTTAAAATTTGATTATAACTTAATCAATATCCCGTTCTTATCTTTCAACATATTCCTAGGTTTGAAACAAACTCATCATCGTCTACTTGTACAATTCCTATGGTGTATGCTTCTTACTAAAGACGACAAGGAGATTTGGGCACCACAAGAGTACCTTCACAAGTAGTATTTAATGCCATAGAAGTTGGGAATTTTGAGTTTCTGACGTGCTTACCAGTACCTATCCAGAGTTGATATTGGAAATTGACGATAGAAATCGAAGGATAATTCACATTGCCATTTTGCATCGTCATGCTAATATCTTTAGTCTTCTACATGACATTGGCCCAATCAAAGATCTGATAGCATGCTTTTTGGATAACAAAGATCAAAGCAATTTATTACATATGGCTGCAAAATTACCGCCTCCAGATCGGCTAAACTTAGTTTCCGGAGCAGCTTTTCTATGACTCTTGAGTTATTATGGTTTGAGGTATCTCACGGATAACAATATTTAGTCTAACCATAATGTAGGTAGCTTTACCTCTACCCTAGATAGGTCCTCATTGATTATGCCAGATAAATCAAGTAAAGTTGTGAATATTAGTATATCCAATCCTTAATATAAATCCGGTTGATTTTTCCGAAAAGATTAAGGAAACTAAATAAACTAATGTACTTATTATTTTTTTATAAAACTAATTTGCTTGACTTATAAACCGATACCTCTAGATCCTATTTATATGATAGAGAGGGAGAGGGAAGAAATGTCACATTTTTTATAAGTTACATCATTAAATTCTTAACATGAATGTACAATTGTGTCCTTCATTTATTTATATGTTGATTTCATTCTCATGAGGTATGATATTTATTAAATACGGATAAAGTTAGAAAGTTGTTAAATTCTACAATAGGATTAATGCGACTAAAGGTTTTCCTTGGTCTATATAAAATATGTTGAAAGTTATTTATAAATAGGATTAAAGGAGTATGTAATCTATTGATACATATAAATATTTCAGAATATATATAATTTAAAGTAGTTTATCTAGCTTCCTAATATAACAAAATAAGTCAAACCTAGCTTATATTAAGTATAATTTATTATTCATCTTACATTTATTTATGCCCCCAACACACACCCTTTGTCATTGCAGGAGGTGAAGAAGATATTGGCACCATCATTCACACAGATGAGAATGCAGAAGGCTTGACTCCTCACCGACTGTTCATAAAAGAGCATCAAGGATTATTGGGTAAAGCAGAATCATGGATGAAGGGAGTAGCAAACTCTTGCATGGTTGTTTCAACTCTTATTACTGTTGGAGCATTTTATACTTCATTCAACACACCAGGTGGTCTCTTCGTCAATCACTCGCAAAAACGATCACTTACGGTATTTGGCACGTCTAATGCAATCGCATTGATCTCCTCCTTAACTTCTACGCTCATTTTCTTGTCTATCATGATCTCACGGAGGAGGATTTTCACAAGTCATTACCATTGAAATTGATATCTGGTTTGGTTTCACTTTTCATGTCCATAATATGCATGATGATATCATTTGGCAGTGCCTTCTTCACTACATACTATCATGGTTCAAGCTTGGTTCCTAACTCCATTTGTTATTGTTTTGGGAGCTGTGTCCTTATTTGCATTTTCGCTATTCCCAATCTGGTCTGATATAGTCTAATCAACCTACTATTGTAAGACTCTCTTTGAGCCATGTAAAAATTTGCTTCACTAGAAAAGTTGTCAGTTTATTTTTATGAGTGATGCATATATTCCTGTAATGTATGTACTAATCAGCCAAGCGTAAATCCTGTTTTTCAATTTTATGATTCCAATATGCACCTTTGAATGTTGTTATTCTTATTTGAAACTTTATCTTTGATAAATGAATATTTTGTAATCAAATAGATATAGATTTTAGATATATTACATCACATTTGTTGATATTTTATATCTATTTGATTTATTTTATATTAAATCTATTCATGCACATTTTATTTTGTAGAAATTGTAAGATGAAGCGGAAAGATATTCAGAGATGGGTCAGAATTGTAATATTAGCCAAAATCTGATTGTAAGGACGCTGGTGTTTATTGAAGATATGGGGGTCTTAACTGTAATTTTCTCTGAAGACCAGAAAATAAAGGAAGAATCTGCACCTTAAATATAATATATATTTGTATTTAAAAGGAAATAAAGAGATAGACCAACAACAAGCACCCAAAAGCTTATAAAAAGAGCATTAAGGACCAGAAGGAGGGTGTTCTTTTTCTTTGGCAACAACACAAGAGTTTGAGTTCAAATTGAAGGAGGTTTGAGATTTGGAAATCCGAAAGATCAATAGCAAGGATGGGAGTTTGGCTTTGATTATTAGTTTATCTTTTTCTTCATCTACTTTTCTATTTCTTTTATCTTTTGTTTGCCTAGCTCTTATTTTGCTCGTGGGAATGTTCAATTTATGTAGTTAAACCTTTGTTTTAGATTATTGTAGTTTGATTATGAATTAGTGAATGATAATTTCAATCTTTAATTGCTTTAATGTTATATTTGTTTATTCAATTGTGTGCTTGACTGTCCTGAAAAATGAGGGATCTGATTGGGATAGATTTGGTTGTTCTAAAGGAGCTTAGGGATAGGAAATTTAGACTAGACCTTCCATTGAATTGTGTAAGATTAAGTTTTATAACTTAATTTGCTTGTAGGATAGGAATATACCTACCGGCCCTACATAGTCAGATTAGGCATGCACTTTATTTAGTCTAATTATATAATCATCTAAGGAATTAGATATTAGTTAACATAATTAAAATGCCTTTTAGTGAGTCGGAAGACCATTTTAGGTAATTAAGAATCCTAGAGTAGCAAATATAACCTTAATTGCAATTAAGGGGAGAAATTAGACACTAAGAAGTAATCAAGGCTATAATAATCCAAGTCACTACCTAAAATCTAGAATTACTCTTAACCTTAATTATAGTTTAGATTTAATTTATTCTTCTAGTTAGATTTTTATTATATCTATGTATTTCGCTCAATTTAAATGAAAGTGTAAAGTCATTGCTCAATTTAGTTTGTACAAAGTCCTTGTGGGAACGATACTCTGCTCACTTTTTATTTCTTGATATGACTCGTGCACTTGCGGAGTTATTGGTTCACATTTTGTGCCATTAAGTTTTTGGCACCATTACCGGGGACTCAAGGCAACGGTGATTAGAGATTTCTTTTAAGGAGCTTTAGTGTGAGCTATTATTATTATTATTATTTTATTTTATTTTTTATTTATTTTTGATTTTTTTTCTCTTTTAATTGTTTGATATTTTTTTTTAGAAATTATTTATTTATTTATTTATTTATTTTCAAGTACCTTGGTACATGATGCCCTGTAAATCCAAAGCTATAGAGACACGACGTAGGACAAGGAGCCTTGAAGAAGTATTAGAAGTGACATCACCTACTAATCAAGAAATATTTAATATGGCTCAAGATGAAAATGATCAGTTGGGTGTCAACAACTTTCTGGGTAGGCAATATAGAGGGTATCAGTTTAGAATTAGAGTATGTCACACCTCACTAATCACCTCTTAATACCTCATTAGAGACCATAATTGAACTGTTAGGATAGGATTTGACCAAGAAAGGGGGTGAATTGGTTTAATAAAATTTTCGCACGCTTTTGAAAATAAAACAGAGTGTGAAGAGAAGTGAACACAAAGATTTATCCTACTTTAGTTCACTTAACCTACGTCGAGTCCTCAGAATCCTTTGAGCTTTTCAAATCCACTAATCAACAAAGATTACAACAGCAATGAAGGAAGACTCTCTCCCTTCCTAACTCAATTCAACCCACTGACACTTTTGCTCGTGTCTTTTCCCTCTCAAGATTCTCTAATCTTGAGTTACTCTCACAGAATCAATGTTTGTATATGAATATTCTCCTTTCTGAGAATTAAATGATGAACACTGAAGCACTTATGACTGAGAGAATGAAAAATAGAGGAGGTAGATGAAGAATAATAAATTTAATTTCCAGTAGTTGTGTTCTCTATCCTCTAAAACTTGAATGCTTCTCCTTTTATAGTTGGAAAGCATTAATTATCCGTTAGAAACTTTTAAGTCTCCGTTACTCTCATCTTCGTCGTTCAACTTCCCGCATTAAATGCTTTTGACATGAGGTATGGTTGTCTTTGTGATTTTGTCCGTTGAATCCTTTCCCGGTGAAGCAATCAGACGTTTCATACTCTGTTAATCATTAAAATAAATGAGCATTTATGAGGGCAAATGAGATTCAAATAAATGTAGCACGAAGGAGGAAAGATTTGAGAATAACAAAAAGCTTTTGACATTCTGAATCACTGTCAGTAAAAGCAAACTCGAGTTATAGACAACAAAACTCGAGTGTTTGAAGAAATAACAGTGAAGAATTCAGAACACTTTTGTTGTAACTTGAGTTTTGTAAATAATGCTTGAAAGTTTTCTCATAACTCGAGTCATTATGAAGAAACTCAATTGATTGGAAGTTCATTTGACACAATACTGTTAACGTTCATCGAGTTCTAATAAGAGTTTTGACAAAACTTGAGTTATAGAACTTAAAACTCGGGTTTACTGGGGTTACAGTAAGTTAAAACTTTGTAAGTTCTTTGATACTCGAGTTTCATACTCTAAAACTTCAAGTTCTAAGTGTTTGAAATCATAACTTTCATTGCTACCCGAGTTTCATTGGAAGTTTTCAGTTTTAAAAACAAGTTCACACCTCGAAACTCGAGTTGCATCAAAACTTTTGTTAAAACTTCAAGTTCAAAAAGAAGTTTTGTAGTTCAAAGAATTTTCAGCCTTCGAAACTCGAGTTCTGTCTCTCAAAACTCGAGTTGTACCAAAACTTTTGTTGTAACTTCAAGTTGTGAAAGAAGTTTTGAAAGTCTCTCTTCGAAACTTGAGTTTTCTTTCTCATAACTCGAGTTCTATCAAAACTTTTGTTAAAACTTCAAGTTTTGGAAAGAGGTTTCATGGTTCAAAGAGTTTTCAAAACCCGATACTCGAGTTCTGCAATGCATAACTCGAGTTTCATCAACACTTCCATTAAAACTTGAGTTCCATTGAAATTTTTGGTTTTCTAAAACAGTTTTAGCACTCGAAACTCGAGTTCTGTCATACACAACTTGAGTTGTGACAACACTTTTGTTAAAAATTGAGTTATGCTGAGAGTTTTGGATTTCTGAAACTTTTTTCAAAACCCGATACTTGAGTTTTGACTCTCATAACTCGAGTTTTGACAATACTTCCACCAAAACTTGAGTTCTCTTCAAAATGTTGAGTTTTGCAAGCATTTTTACACAATGTAACTCGAGTATTGAACCTTATAACTCGAGTTCTCCCAACACTTTCATTAAAACTCGAAGATTACTTAAAGTTTTGTGAAAACAATGAATTTTATCATAAGTTCAAAAACATAATTGTCATCATCAAAACATTATCTCAACATGAACCACTTACCTATCTTCCATACATGGAATTGGCCAAAAAAACAAAATTTTAAAACTTACCAAAGTTACTATTCACTTGGTAAATTTCCAGATTTTTGGGCCAACTTTAAAACTTCATAACTAATTCTAGAAAAATCGAATTGAAGTGATTCAAGTCTCTAAATGAAACTTACTAAATTTAATATAGGGAAAAAAATATCAATTTATCCAAATTATTGACCAATTAATACAGTTTAATTTGTGAAAATCCACTGTTCATATGGTCATTTTTCAATTTTTCTAGAGTTTTCCCCTAAGTTTGGAAAATCATAACTTTCTGTCTACACATCCAATTTTGAAAAAATTTGGCTCATGTTAAATCTTGGGATGTTTAGTATTGTTCTGGAAAATTTCAAACTATTTGGACCTCAATTGCCCTATTTTACCTTCAACTCAAGTTTAGCCTTTGTTAAGGGTTTTGGACCCTTTTAAAGCTAGTTGTATGCTCACCTTCATCTCTTCAATACATATAATACTTTTACATGATAATCTAGCATGCTTAGCCTATTTATTCAGCACATACATCATGCTTCATAATGCATAAGCTTAATATACAATTCTTCCAAAATCCATAAAAACAACATGAAACCACATTCCACTTGAATAAGCATTTCCTTGCTTATTGAATAAGCATTCACTTGAATAAGCATTTTCTTCCAAAGTCCATTTGAAAATCACCCACCTTTACTCTTGTGGTTCCTTGCCTTTGTTCTTGGAACTTTGTCCTATAAGATGTTATTATGAGAGGGTGAAATTTCATAAAAATCTTCATAGCAAAATTTCTATCAATGACATTAATATGCATAATTGTCACATATATCAATCAAGCCATGCATGCATATGAAATGCTATCACTTAAAATGGAATTTGCACATAGTATGACATTTCATAACTACCAATACATAGCACATTTTCTAGCACATAAACATGGAAAAATTCATCAATAACAACTATAAACAATATTAATGCAAAAGATAGTAATCTTGCTACCTTAACTCCTTAACTTGACACTTAGCTTCTATAGTGACCTCTCAACTTGCTTCTTGCACTTTGAGCTCTTTCTTTTGCAAATAACATTCCTACACATAATATATTCCATTTGGCATCAACATTAGGCCAATGCATTATAACAATTAAAAGTCCATAAAACTCAATCTTGACAATCTCAATCCTTAAACTTCCAAATTTTCCGATTTTGATTCTAATGCTTCCAAATTTGTTTTCTCACTTATACTGTACACAATTTTGCCTTCTAAATCCATTGGAAGCAACAAAATTATTAAAAACTCACACCTTCCCCCCAATAACTGCAGGAATCCGAAAATGCACAGAAAATTTCAGCAAGTGTGGTTTCCACTTTCTATTATCACACACATGCATAAAATCATTCCTAGATCATTTCCCAATCATTTAACAACATAAAAAATTCCTTCCCCATGCATGATCAGTTTGACCCAGCAGCCAATACAAGGGTTTGATGCCAAAAATTCAATATGAGCTCAAATCGCTTCAAACCAAATGCCAAAATGGTGCAAATTGCATAAGAAGTTGTTTGGTAACATTTGATTGATCTAAATCACCCTCTTCTTGATTTTATCTCTCTAAAACCTAAATCTCTAGCATCCCAAATACTTCACCATATCAAGAATTACACTATTCAAAAGGAAGAGAAGAGCTTGTAGATCAAATCCATGGGAAAAATTAGGCAATTACCTTGAATTTTGCTTGAGTTCTCTTCTTCTTTACTCCTCTTGAGGTGCACGACCTGCTCTCTCCTTTTTCAGCTATGTCTGGTCAAAAATGGAAGCTTGGGGGCTGTAATTGTGTTTTAAAAAAACTGACCATGAGTTAAAAAAAATGTGGGGTCCACATACACTAACAGGGTAACTTTACACTGATGTATTCTACCACTTTAAGCTAAATATCCCTCTTGCTTTTTCTATTTGAATAAGAGGGCACCAAGTGGCACACCTCATGTGCCCACAATCTCCTTTATAAAAGTAAAGTAGCTTTAAGGTTTCTTTACCTGAAAATTTTCTTCCAAAAATGCATTTCGGGGATTTTCTGATCACTTGACCAATTCAGTGTTCTTAAAAATTCCTATAATTCCTCTGCTCTTTTAATCATTTTTCCTTTCTCAATTCTCATTTCAGATGTGTCTTTAATTAATTTCAGAAGAAAACCCTATTTCGGAGTTTTTCCGAGCCTTTTTCTTCCGTTCTTGCAAACTATTTTTCACTTTCTCTTGAAATCAATTTTATGAAATACTAGATTTTCTAAGCTATTTTCTCATACTCTGAAATCAAATATTTGAGGCCTCCGGGTATTTTAAATAATTATATTTGACTAATTATTTTCTTAAATAGCCAAATATTAAATAACCTTTAAAATTACCGTAAAGGTTATTTTTGTCATTCTGACCTAAACCGGGCCTCAATTACTGATCAGTGAATTTTTCTCTATCTTTTGGTGTGATAAAATTTTTATGATATTTTGGTCAAACTTTGACCAAAATACCCTTGAATTTCATAATGACAAATTGGTCCCAACTTTCAAATTTACACTTTGGTCCTTCAATTCTAAAAAAGTCATTTTGGTCCCTACTCTTCCAAAGTTCCTCTTTTACCTTTTGGGCCATTAATTAATCCATAATTATTCTATTAGCCTTTCTGCTTGATTACAGAAAACACGGATATCACAGAGTACATGTAATTCAAGCAAACAATTTTGAAATCAAGCAAACAATGCTTAAGATGCTTGAACTGAATGATCAGTTTGCAGGGACTAACACTGAAGACCCAAATAGACATCTAGTGTAATTTCTTGATGTTTGTGACTCCTTCAAATAAAATGGAGTACATAATGATGTTATTCACCTCCGACTGTTCCCTTATTCTCTGCAAGGGAGAGCCAAAGATTGGCTTAACAACTTAAAAGAAGGTAGTATTTCTTCTTGGGACCAATTGGAAGAGAAGTTTAGATCCAGATTCTTCCCACACAATAAAATGATAGATGTGAGAGCTGATCTTACTAATTTCCACCAACAGTTTGGGGAGCATCTGTATGAGGCTTGGGAGAGATTCAAATTACTAGTAAGGGAAAGCCCAGGTTATAATCTAGAGAAGTGGGTCCTACTTCAAATCTTTAGTACCCGATTGACTCCTGAATCTAAGTATGAGGTGAATGTTGTCACTAATGGTGGAATTACAAAGCAACCAGTAAATTATGTGTATGGAGTTCTTTGGATGATTTGTCAGCTGATTTCATCCAAAATAATAATGAAAGGAAGCAAGTAAAATCGATTGAGAGAGTCACTGATGACTCATCTTCATAGATAGTCGCTATGCTTAGTGCTATGAATAAGAGATTTAACAACTTAGAAGCACGAGTAAGTGGTAGACACGCAAGAGTCAATGTGGTATGTGCTCCTTGTGAATATTGTGGTGATGGTCATACTTATGGCCAATGCCTCATCTCCCCATGAATAGAGCATGTGAACTATGTTGGAAACTACCGTGGTAACCAGAACAACCCCTATTCCAACAACTATAACCAAGGGTGGAGGAATCATCCTAATTTTTCTTGGAGTCAAGGTCAAGCTTTAAATCAAGCTTCAAGTTCAGGATCTAAACAAATAAATCCTCCAGGATTTGAAGCTCAAATTAAACAGCCTCCAATTCAGCAAGATCCTGTTCAACATTTTGATAAGAGGATATAGATTGGCTTGAAAATATGATAATGCAAGTTCTGTAAAATCAACAGAGATCTGAGGCACGGTATGATTCCTTTATCAAGAATTTGGAAGTACAAGTTGGACAATTGGCTGCAGATCTCAATAATATGAAAACTAATAGCTTACCAAGTAACACTGTTATTAATCCTCATAGAGATGGAAAAGAGGAATGTAAGTGCATTACTCTTAGAAATGGAAAAGAGTTATCTGAGATACAACCACCTATAAGGGAGTCCTTAGATTCTAAAGTCCAAGAGACTCTTGGAGTGGTTGTGGACAATGATAAAGAGATTGCACAAAAGGCTAAAGGGGAAGATGAGCGACAAGAGGACAATGAATCCAAAAGGAGGAATGAAGTAAAGAAAAAGGAAACAAACAATGGAAATCTTCAATGGGTGCCACCGTTACCCTTTCCTCAATGATTCCAAAAGAGGGCTTTTGATGAGCAGTATAAGAAGTTTATAGAAATTTTCAAGCAGCTTCATATCAACATCCCTTTCATAGAGGCTCTAGAGCAAATGCCTCAATATGCAAAATTTCTGAAAGAGATGCTAACTAAGAAGAGGAGGTTTGGTGATCATGAAACTGTAGCTCTTACATAACTATGTAGTGCTATTATCCTTAACAAGCTACCTCCAAGCAGAAAGATCCAGGTAGCTTTTCAATACCTTGCATTATTGGGGAGAGATTTCAAGGTAGAGCCCTATGTGACTTAGGATCAAGTGTTAACTTGATGCCTTTGTCTGTATTTAGAAAATTGCAGCTGGGTGAAGTTAATCGAACTTTTGTGACACTGCAACTTACTGACAGAAGCTTAGCTTACCCAAAAGGTATTATTGAAGATATTTTGGTTAAAGTTGACAAGTTCTATCTCCCTGCAAACTTCATTATCTTAGATTGTGATAAAGATAGGGATATACCACTCATTATGGGTAGACCTTTTCGAGCTACAGCCCGAACTCTCATTGATGTTGAAAATGTGAAATCAAGTTGAGAGTGCATGATGAAGAGGTTGTTTTCAATATGAACAAAGAGTTGAAGTATCTTGGAGATACTGCGGATTGCTTTAGGGTTGATATACTTAATGAGTTAATTCAAGAGACCGTAGAATCATATGACAAAAAAGATCCATTAGAAGCTGTTACTTGGGATGGATGAAGTTGAAGATAAGAATATAGTTGAATGTAAGAAGCTACTTCAAGCTCATCCTTACAACAGTAATCCCATAAAGCAATTTGAATCATTAGAGGAGGACTTTAGGAAAACTTCTTTGAAGTCTTCTATTGAGCAACCATCAACACTGGAGCTTAAGCCACTACCACCACATCTTATGTATGCTTATTTGGGCAAAGTTGAAACACTTCGTATCATCATTTCTTCTACCCTATTTGAAGCTCAAAAAGAACAATTACTCAAGGTTCTTCGAGGGCATAAAGGAGCTTTAGGTTGGACAATTGCAGATATCAAAGGTATAAGTCCTTCAATTGTGATGCATAAAAAGTCTGTTCAAAATCAAAGACGATTAAACCCTATGATGAAAGAAGTGGTCAAAAAGGAAGTAATCAAGTGGTTAGATGCTGGGATTATCTATCCAATCTTTGATAGCTCATGGGTTAGCCCAGTACAATATGTTCCTAAGAAAGGAGGTATGACAATGATCACTAATAAGCAAAATGAGATCATCCCCACTAGAACTATTACTGGTTGGTGAATTTGCATGGATTATAGAAAATTAAATGACACCACCTAGAAGGATCTCTTCCCTCTTCTATTTATTGACCAAATGTTGGACAAATTGGCTGGAAAGGAATTCTTTTGCTTCTTGAATGGGTATTCAGGGTATAATCAAATTGCTATTGCTCTAGAAGATCAAGAGAAGACAACATTCACATGTCCTTATGGAACTTTTGCTTTTAGAAGGATGCCATTTGGTCTTTACAATGCACCTGCCACCTTTCAGAGATGCATGATGAGCATCTTCTCTAACATGATAAAGGAGATCATGGAAGTATTTATGGATGACTTCTCAGTCTTTGGTGAATCCTTTGAGCAATTTTTAAAGAACCTAGAGAAAGTGTTAGAGAGATGTAAGGAGATGAACTTGGTGCTAAACTGGGAAAAGTGTCATTTTATGGTAACTGAAGGTATAGTCCTTGGTCATAAGGTTTCTAAAAAAGGTTTAGAAGTTGACAGGGCTAAAACTTCTGTGATTGAACAACTTCCTCCTCCTTCTAATGTCAAAGCCGTAAGAAGTTTCTTAGGCCATACTGGGTTCTATGATCGGTTTATCAAGGACTTTTCTAAAATTTTAAAGCCTCTTTTGTAACTCCTTGAAATGGATACTCCTTTCAACTTTGATGGTGAGTGCACGAAGGCTTTTGAGGAGCTCAAGAAGAGATTGAGTTCAACTCCTATTATTGTAGCTCCTGATTGGTCACTACCCTTTGAAGTGATGTGTGATGCTAGTGACTATGTTGTTGGAGCTGTTTTAGGACAAAAGCTTGGCAACATCTTTCACCCCATCTGCTATGCAAGCAAAACCTTGGTTGGAGCATAAATAAATTACTCAACTACTAAAAAAGAGATGCTTGATATAGTTTTCACTTTTGAAAAATTTAGAGTCTATCTTATGGGTATTAAGGTTATAGTCCACGCTGATCATGCTGCTATTAAATATCTATTGGGGAAGAAAGAATCTAAGCCTAGATTGATTAGATGGATTTTATTGTTACAAGAGTTTGATGTGCATATAGTTGACAAGAAAGGAATTGACAATCAAGTTGCTGATCATTTGTCTAAGCTAGTGAATACTTCTAATTGTGAGGATGACTTGCTTGTTAATGAAAATTTCCCTGATAAACAATTAGTTGCTATTAGAAGCTATGATCTACCATGGTATGCTGATATTGTGAACTATTTGGTATGCAAAGTGTTACCTCCTGACTTGAATTCCTATCAAAAGAAGAAATTTATGCATGAGATTGCCTATTATCTTTGGGATGAACCATTTCTTTTTAAGAGATGTGCTGATTCAATTATTAGAAAATGTGTTCCTAAAATAGAACAAGAGGCAATTTTGAATGCATGTCATGCATCTGCATATGGGGGACATTATGGAGGCCAAAGAACTGCATCTTAGGTGCTCAAATCGGGTTTTTATTGGTCGTCATTATTTAAAGATGCTCACCAATTTCTTTCCAAGTGTGATAGATGTCAAAGGACAAGTAACATACCCAAAAGACATGAGATGCCTCAATCTGAGATGTTAGAGGTAGAGTTATTTGATGTATGGGGGATGGACTTCACGGGCTCTTTCCCATCTTCAAAAGGAAATAAATATATTCTTGTTGTTGTGGAATATGTGAGCAAGTGGGCAGAGGCCATTGCCTATCAATCGAATGATGCCAACACAGTGCTTTGATTCGTAAAGAAACATATATTCACAAGATTTGACAACCCCAGAGCAATCATTACTGATAAGGGAACTCACTTCAACAACAAGAATTTTAAGACTCCCTTGGAAAAATATGGAGTGCATCACCAAATGGCAACTGCATATCACCCGTAAACGAACGGTCTTTGTGAGTTGACTAATAGGGAAATTAAGAGGATCCTTGAAAAGAATATTGGTCCTACTAGAAAGGATTGGTCAGATAAGCTTGATGATGCTCTATGGGCATACAAGACATCTTTTCGCACTCCTATTAGCACATCACCATATCGATTGGTCTTTGGAAAAGCATGTCACTTGCCACCTGAATTGGAATATAAAGCATGGTGGGCAATTAAAAAGCTGAATCTAGACCACAAGCAAGTTGGGGCCAAAAGGTTATATCAATTGAATGAGTTGAAAGAGTTAGGACTTCAAGCATATGACAATGCGAGGCTCTATAAAGAAAGAACAAAGAAATGGCATGATAAACATATCATTCATCGCACTTTTAAGCCAAGGCAATTGGTGCTTCTCTTGAACTCAAGACTTCACTTATTTCCGAGGAAGCTGAAGTCGAGATGGTCTAGTCCATTGAAAGTGGTTTCTATGTCATCGAAAGCTGCTATTGAGATTAAAAATGAGAAATCAGGAGATTGCTTTACAGTGAATGTGCAAAAACTGAAGCATTACTTTGATGGTGAAGTGGATCGACAAGAATCAATTCATACTTTGGTAAATACTTCTTGAATTGCTAAGATAGTCGAGCTAAAGACTTTAAACTCAGCGCTTCTTAGGAGGCAACCAAAATTTTAGTCGTTTATTTATTTATTTATTTTCTTTGGTTGAATTTTCTGTCTTTTTTTTTTAATTTTGTAGGAGTCTTGCATACCTGGATAATGTGTCGCTCGGTCAACAACAATATGGAGTACTTCAGAGTGCATCTCAAGAATAAACAGGGGAGAATTCTTCTTCTTTTCTGTGCTTACTGTCTTTTGGTTATTAATCACATGTTGCTATTAAATAACTACTGCTCCTAAGTGGAAAATACATGTGATGAATATTATATTGTGTTTGCTATTTAGAGTAATGCCAAATTTGAGGATTGACAGTTTCTTTCTCCCTCACCTTCACCACTTTGTTTTGAGTGCTCACATTGAGGAGAATGTGATATTTAAGTTTGGGGGTGAGGTGATGACCACTAATTTTGCACTGCTTGTCCACAAGTTTTATTTGGAAATATTTAAAAATTCTTATTTTTTTTGGGAAGCTTAAATTTAATTGTGAACATCATCAAGGTTGATTTGATTTGAGTTTGAAAGGGTGGAGTTTGATTAGGATTCAATTTTATCTTTTGTGAATTTGAGTGAAGACGAAAAGAATTAGGCTTGGGTAAGTGACTTTAGGATGTCAAAAATAAAAATGGTGAGGAAATTGAGTCTAATTGTTCATTTCTTTCAAGAGGGAGTATACTCGTTGTTTTATCTCTAGAACTTGTCTTGAATCTCTTTTGAGACTTGGAGTGCTTGTTGCATGCACAAAAATGATTTAGGCATTCAGTTTCACACCTAGTTTGGCCAAATGTCTAACCTTATCATATAAATCTCTTGCATAGCCCATTTGAGCCTAAACCTCTCTCACCCCACCCAAAAAAAAAAAAGAATTGCATCTAATAGGCCTTTGATTTGATTTGATGCAATTTTTTCCCTATTTATTTCCATATATCCATTACTTTAATAAGTGCTTGGTTACAGTTCAAAAAGAAGGAATTAGAAAAGGAAAAAAAAAGGGGAACAAAGTGAAGGAAAAAAAAAAAAGGAAGTGTCGTACATGCTTGAAAAAATGTATTGAAAAAAAAACAAGAAGAGAAGCATGGAAATAAAGAAAGAAAGAAAGGAAAAGGAAAAAGGAAGGAAAAAATAGAGGAAAAGAAAATAATGAGCAGTTGTTCCCAATAAGTGTAATATTCCTTCATTCTCCTTAAAATACTTAGCATTGATTAAAGTATCAATCTGTCATCTATTTTCTTTCATTATCCTACCTTATGCATTACACCCTTGAGAAAGTCCTTTTGATTTGTGTATGCAATGAGATAATATAGTGGAGATTGAGATGATAAACAAGCCTATGGTAAATGAACTACTTTGAGTGGAAATGAGTGAAACACAAGCCCATAATAGTGAGAGAAGAGTGCAAAAACTTTACCTGTGAGGAACATCCTATAGTTATTTGTCTTTGCCCAAGGATTTAACCTGTAGCTACCATTTCTGGAAGGTAAAAAAGATTTCTATGAAAACGAAACTCTTGAAGGTTCGAATTACTCCATAATTTGTGATTACCCTCGCATGGGTAAGCAGTCTAAGAAAGAAAAGTAGACAGCAGCATCAAATATGGTCTAAAAATGAAAGATCATGTTGCAGTAAAGCCTTAAATGTTAAAGGAAAAGCTACAAGTAACATAAAATTGGCAAAGGATCATGCCAACAAAAGAATACGACCATTAAGATTCAAGGATTGGAAATCAGGTTTGCCTCCAAATTTCTTAAACTATAAGTAGGGGTCAATCGATAAAAGACAAGACATCTATTTAAAGAAAGATGAGACTATTTTAAGTTGTCCCTGAAGTTGGACCAATAGCTTATGGTTTAGCCTTATCCCCAAACTTAAGTCAAGTTTGAAATGTATGTGATGTTTCCCAATTCAGAAAGTATAATCCAGACCCAGCTCATATTATAGAATGAAATGCTCTAGATGGTCTGGCAAGGATTAGCTCCGGATGAAACTACTTGGGAAACGAAGAAGGGTAAGATATACAAATTTCAAGGATGAAATTTAATTTAAGGGGGAGAGAAATGTAATATCCAGGTTTTCGATAACTGGATATAAAGGCTAAACAAGTGACTAAGGATTAATTAAGGGTCTGAAAGAGTAAAAGTGTCATTCTGCCAAACAGAAAAAGTAAGGGCAAAATGGTCATTTCGAAAAAGTAAGGGACTAAAGTGTCACTTTGGAGATTTAAGGACGACAGAGTCATTTTAAAAATGGGATTAAAGTGGAAATATTGAAATTCAAGTACCCAATTGCCATTTATGAAATTCAAGGGCGTTGTGGTAATTAATGAAAAGTCAAAGGGCATTTTGGTCAAAGTTTGACCAAAATATTGGAAAATTGTACAGAGTCCCAAAAGATAGAGAAAAATCCACTGATCATTAATTGAAACCCGCTTCAGGTTAGAATGACAGGAATAACCTTTATGAGAATTTTAAAGGTTATTTAATATTCGGAGATTTAATAAATAATTAATTAAAATATCCAGAGATGCCTCAGATATTTGATTCCAAAGTAAGGATAAATAGCTCACAAATTGTATGAAACATATTTGAGGCAAGATTGAAGTTAAACGAGCTGAAATAACCTCAAATTGAATTTTTAGTAATTAATTAATATTTGGCTAATTATGGGATTTTGAGCCAAATATAATTATTTAAAATACCTAGAGGCCTCAAATAATTATGACAGAAGTGGGGAAAAATAGCTTGAGGATTATGTGAATTTATAAAAATGGTTTCACATTTGAGTTCAAAGTAGTTTGCCTGTAAGAAAATGAAAAGTACAGGAAAGCTTAGAAAAAGGAAAACTCAGGGAAGTCCTGAAAAGGTACTTGCAGAAAGAGTTTGAGATGGAGAAAATTAGACATGTGCCTCTTGACTTATATGAATTTCCTTTGTTGATGGATTGGTCAAGAGATCAAAGGATTTCCACAACGGATTTCCATAAGGAAATTAGAGGAGAAAAAGAAAATAATTAATTTGATAGGCTTAGAGATATCCAATTGGTATTATCAGTATACCATATGAAAGAGCAAAAGGGGGTGACATTTATGCAGAAAAAGTTTTTGGTGAAAAGTTGTATTATCATATATCAGTGGAACCTAGAAGGCGGAACTTATAAAGCAAAAAACAAAAGAAAAGAAAAGGTAGCTACACGTGGCAAGCAAGCAAATATGCTTGCTCACCACGCCAAGAGTTGGCTATAAATAGGATAGCAACGGGAGAGACCAAGCACGACAAAGAAGGAGAGGAAAGAAAGAGAAAAAGAAAGGAAAGCAACGTACGTGTAGAAAGAAAGAGAAGAAAGAAAAGAGAGAGAGAGAGAGAGAGAAACAAGAAGAGAAGGAAAAAGACAAAAGAGGAAAAGGAGGGGAAGAAAAAGGAAGAGGAAAAAAGCAATCCAAATACGTGGGAGATATCAAGAGAGTCTACCAGACTCAGGAGCTTAGAGCAAAGTAAGCCCAAGCTAATCCAAGTATACCAGGTAGCAAATGTACTAACTTTAACATTAATAATGCTTATGATTGTTAATATGATTGTTTGCCATGATTGTATGAGTTTCTTGAGCTATGTGATATTGACATGCAAATATTTGCTTATGTGTTACATTGGCCATATGCTAGTTCAGTTTAGCGGTATGTAGTAAGATATGCTCATAGTCATGAATAGTTATAGTAATAATCATGCATATTAATGTGCCTGTTAGTACACTTTGCTACGGATATTTCCAAGAAATCTCATTCTTCCTAAACATACAAACATCTAGGTCCATGCTCAAGTAAAGGCAAAGGCAAGGAGGAATCCTAAAGGTGGAGGAATGACTCAAGTTAATTTGAGAATGGGCTTATGAGATAAAGTTTGTAATTAAGTACTCAAGTTATAATTTTATTTTCAACTTATGAGTGTTGGATAATTATGTTGGATATGTTGAATATCCATGATTTAAGGTAAATAAGTTGATAAGTGGAAAAAGGTTCCAACAACCTTACTAAACCCTCAAGTTTAACTAAGTTCAAAATAGGGTAAACAAGATCCAAATTTTATAAAACTTTCCATTTAAATATTACGCATCCCAAGCTTTAAAATGAGCCATAGTTTGCTTAATTTGGATGTGTACACAAAAAGCTATGTATTTTCAAATTTTGAAGAAAATATGGAAAAATGCTAGAAAATCCAAAATGATAGTGCAAATTGATGCAATAAACGGTATCAATTGAGCCATATTTTGGCCAAACAAGTATTTTTTTTCCATGTATAGAATTGTATAAGCTTCAATTGGAGACTTGAACCACCTAATTTAGATTTCTCTAGAATTAGTTATGATTTTTCAAAATTAGCCTAAATTTCAGAATTTTTACCTAGTGAACAGTGAAAATGAATAGTAATGCGAGAAAAACTTTTAAATTTCACTTGGTTTACTAATTCTAGATATTGAAAGGTATTTAAGTGGTCTAAATATGATCTCCAATGATTATAAAAGGGTCATGAAAAGTGACGTGGCAAGATCCCAGGAGTTGTTGCACATGATTCTCCTATTAAAATTTTGACTCCTACTGATGGGAGTTAAATAGATTCTATTAGGCATTCTAAATTCATAGAAGCTTCTATCTTTATTTGCAAGGAAATATATTTTGAATTTTCTTTAAATTTAGTAAATGCATGTATTCCGAGATTGCTGATGATTGAGGAAATACATGTAATTTTGAAACCTTGTTGTTTGAGGAAGTACATGTAATTTTGAAACTTTGTTGTTTGAAAAGACATGAAGACAAGGTGATTGAAGTATTTGATACTTATGATTAGTTTTTGGGTTAAGAAGTCTAGCTAAAGACTGTGAATTATCCATTTTTTTAATTTTATTGGAAAAAAATAAATTTAAACTAATAAAAAAAATAAAACAAAAATATTCACAAAGCTCAAACTTAAACTACTAATGCTCAATCAATTTCAACCGAATATTGTAGGAAAACAAGTCCCCGGCAACGGCGCCAAAAACTTGATGATACCAAAATTTAATTATGCACCACAAGTGCATGGGTCATGAAAATAATATATGGTAAATCAAGATCGATCTCACAGAGACTCAATTTAATAGATAAATAGGCACTAGAAATCTAATTTTTGTTTAATTTGGAATCAAAATATGAATAATAAAAATATAAATTCAAATAAATTAAAATATTAATTATAATACACTAGAAAATATTAATTGATACAAGTAACCTAAAGTAGCTAATCCCTTCTTTAAGTTTTAGAGCATGTTTTTACCCAAATAAATATATTTAAATATTAACCTGTTAATCTAGAGTATAGATAGATGTATTGTCTCCCGATCATCTACAACCCTCTCTCAAATAAAAATATTATTCTTTATATTATTATTCAAGAGGCATTAATTAGAATGGTTTAACTCTAATTTGATTATGCGAATCCCGTACGTATAATCCTATCCTAAAGGAAAATTAGAATAATTTCTAATCTCACATTATTCAGTTTAAATGTCCAATATAGATCCCTCTTCCAAGGTTAACCTAAATTCCCCACATTCATACTTAATGTTGATTAGGCACTAAGCAGACAATAAATTTAAACTGAATAAACACAATTAAAGTAAACATAGATAAATGGTTCAAACATGCTTAAATCCTTAAATTAGTTCATAAATACTCTAGATTTGAAGAGAATTAGCCACACATGACTTTAATGAAACCAATAATAATAATATTCGGATTCAAGAAAAACATCAAGAAAAGGAAGAAAGAAAATAACAAATACTGTGATGAAATTCCTCCACAGTTTACGTTTTCCTCTTTTTTTTCTGATGATCTCTCTCCCTTGTGCGTTGCTTCTTGCTCCTGGATGTGTGTTCGATGGATGTCTCTCCGTTGATGTGGGTGCGTGGATCAATGGATGTGTGGATATATGAATGTATGTGGATATGGATTTGAATGTTATCCTTTCTCAATCTCATTGGCTGTGCGTCTTATATATATATATATAAGTATGTTGCTCAACTTGCCCATAACCGCCACTGTTCGTCCTTTCCTTTCTTGATCTTTAATCTTTTTTTTTTTCTTGATTTGCCAAGATTCTCTCTCTCCATTGCTTCCTAAAAATAATAAAATAAAAAGAAAGAGAATAAAAATAAAATTTTTTTAAAAACTTTAAATTTTTATTATTATCAGTTATGATTTAATGAATCCCTAAGATAATGTACCATTTGATAGATTTGTTATTTTAAATTTAGAATCTTTTAAAATCATATTGATAATTTTCCATATATATCCCAAATATATTAAAAATTGTAGAGTTATCAATCTTCTATCACATTCCAACACATATGTCACACCCCCTTTTTATGTCAATGTGTTAGAATGGGATATTTCGAAAAATTTTAAACTTTTTAAACAATTTTTATATAAAGCTGTTTTTAAAATATCTACTAACCCAGGTTTGATCCTAGGATCTATGGGTTATGGGCCCAACATGCTTCCGTTGTGCAATTGGTTTCTGTCTCATATTATTATGTATATAATCATTTAAGCCATCTGTAATATACCAAAATTTGACCAACATATTGTGAAGTGTAATTGAGGCTTTCGGAAGTCAATTACAAAATTTTTGGATTAGGATAAATAAATTTTTGGGTCAAAAGTATTTTAAGGAAATTTGAGGAAAATAAATAAATTGCCCAAAGTTCATCAGGAATAATTATTTTACATGTTAAGGGTCAAATTTAAGGGAGAAAGTTACTCATTGAAAAAAATTTTATAACTTGTTGGGATTATTGAAGGAAGAAAAAGAAACTACTATGCATGCCACACATGTGGCTGAGCTTTTTTGGAAATGTTATAAAAAAAATGGAGCCCTTTCACCCCTTCAGCTCGGTTTCATTTATTCATTCATTTATCTCCTTCATTCCCATCGGTCCCAAATAGGAACAGAGAAACAGAACGCAGAGCAAGAGACAGCGACGGGAGAGCGATAGAGTAAGACAGTGAGAGAGGGAGAGCGAGCCAGAGAAGAGGCTGGACAACGTGTACAACTGAAGAATCTCGCCCAGGTGAGCCTTTTTTCTTCATCTCCGTTGCTGGATTTCTGGTTTGGGGTTTGTGAACAGTGGAAAAATCAGAGCTAATCGGCGAAGACTCACTGATTAGCTTAATAATGCTTTGATTAGTGTTTCCTCAAGCTAAATAATGCTTTTCATGTGATGATTCCATTAGGTTGTGTGTTTGAGGAATGGGTTCTGGTTTCCGAGTCGGGTCCCTGCATTCTGAAGAGGAAATTAAACATAGGAGCTGTAAATAGCAGGTTAGGACATGCCTATTAATCTTCCTATCTAAGTTGGGCCATTTGTGCTGCTGCATCGTGTGTGTGGTTGCTGTACGTTGCTGATTTCGTTAAGTTGAAAAACAAGGGGGCTTGTGTTTTAGAAAGTGGGACTGAAGTGTTCTTACTAATCTGAGGCCAATAATTTTTCTTAATTGCTCGGACATATATACACACACACATATATGCGCTTGGGACTGTGAATATGTGTATATCTATGTACATAAGTGAAGATGGAATAGAAGCTGAACTAAACGTATGTATGCATGAGCGTAGCTGTGAGTGTATCTATACATATATGTGTCTTTCATTCTATGTAGGATAGTGGAGCTGAATTCTTAAAGCTGTAGCAGATTTTAGAACTCGAAAATCCAGATTTTAACATGTAATCATGAGGTTCTACAAGAAGGAATTAATTATGGGTTTATTGTTAAGATTATATGACTGGATTGTGAAAAATTATTAAAAGGAACTTCTCAAGCTTGCTGGAAATAAGTATTGGAAATCTGGAAATATTATGCGTGTCAGTGCACGTGTATATATATGTGTGTGTGCGCATTTGAAAGCTGGAACAAGAGTTGGAAATATGGGAAATATACATATATCTATGCGTGTCTGTGTATGGATATATATACATTTGAAATCTGGAATTTGAGAGCAAATACACACACACATTGGATATGGAATTGAGGATAAGTTGTGGTGTTAAGTGAATTTAAATATTGGTCCCATCATGTACGTGTGTATCTGTGTGTGCATATAAAAATATGCGTGTGGGGCTGGATGTGTGTCTATGTATATATGCACATATGCTCTATTAATTGGAATTGAGGATTCATTATTGGATTAAGGTCTAGAGGTTGTTAAGTAAGGCAAGAAGATTAAAAGAGTTGCTTGACAAACAGCAACTTTTGAGCATTAATTTTAAAATATTGGATGATAAAAATTAATGAATAGCGATTTTTCTTGAAAGTGGATATAGAGAGTTTCAAATAGAAGTTTGAATCGATGCATTTGAAATTTTATCGAGTAAGTTATAATTTTTCTAAGTTATTGAAAAATTCAAATATCAAAGAGATAGAATTAATGTAAAGGGATAGAAATGGGGTTAAGAAAGAAAGATGAGTTTAATAAAGCTTGATAAGCGTATAATTAACCAAATATTATACGTGAATGTTTTTAGGATTTGATATCTTTCTGAGCATCTCAAGGAAGGCTAGAGAATGGATTGGCCAAAGAAGGTAACAATAAATGAAGTGAGACAGGTAGAAACCCTTTTTATCCTACTATTATATATTTAATTCTGCATGTTTGTTTATGCGGTATGTGTTATGCGTGCTGAAATACGTGGATCGATTCCGTGATGGAACGATTGTATGCTCTTAACAGAGTGATATTCGTGTAATAAAGTACGGATATTGCTTTGTAAGCTTTGCAAAATAGCTGGTTCTGAGAAGGAACGGTTATTCGGATGCTCAGTGATTGAGTAGTACTCAGGTAAGGGTATGATTGAATTGCGTGTTATGCAATTTGTTATTGTCCATGATCATATGATGTGCAAAGCTGTTGAGAGTGATCCTCATGATGTGATATGCAAAGTGTTGGGGGAGATCCTCATGATGTAATTTATTGTGTATAAATGTCGTATGAACATGTGGCTTGTTTTTGCATGATTGTGAATTTTATATATAATTATTTGATAAGTTATGGTTTTTACATGGATTTTCGAATCTCACCCTCCCTTTCCACAAAATACAGTTAAAGCGGGTAGCTCGTGACAAAAGAGGTATAGAAGGTGAGAATGAAGAAGATTGAAGGAAACCCCCTACATAAAATTTTGGTTTAAATTAGCAGTTATGGATTCATTTTAATATAAGTATAGATGGCTTAAATACTCAGGTATTTATGATTGTACAAATTATATACATAATAATGAGCCAGAAGGAAATTGTGTAGCTGAAGCGTGGTGGGCCTATAACCCACAGGTCCCAAGATCGAAACCTGACTCAGTGGTTACTTTAAAAACAGCCTTGTATAAAAATTGTTTAAAATTTTTCAGAAAATCTCATTCTAACACATTAAGCTCAATGGGATGTGACACCATCCAGGCTTATATCAAAATGAAACCTTAACTACTAATTAAAACCAAAATTCTATGTAAAGGGGTTCATCCATCTTCTTTGTTATTCTTCGTTCTCACATTCTATGCTTCTTTAGTCACCACTTTCGTATCTTTCAAGCTATCCGCTTTAACTGTATTTTATGAAAATGGAGGGTGAGATTTAAAAATCTCTATAGAAACCACAACTTATCAAATAGTCATATATATAATTCACAATAATGTAAATACAAGCCACATGTTCATACAGATAACATTTTATATAACACCCTACACCTTCGAAAGGTTCTCATAACACCCTTGCACCTTTGGAGGGGGTTCAAGGGAAGCTATCCCTTAGAGTTTTAAACATATTACCCTTGCACCTTCAAGCGGGGTCCAAGAGAAGCTATCCTTTAGGACTTCAAATATATCACCCTTGGGCTATCCTTTAGGACTTTAAACATATCACTTCTACACCTTCGAAGGGGACCTAGGGGAAAACATTCCCAAAGGACTTTATCACATCACACAAAATATAATGATACAAACAAGTATGTAAAATTAAATACATAAGAATAAGATAAAGAGGATTTCTACCCATCTTCCTTTGTTTATCTTTACCTTCTTCGGCAAATCCATTTTCCAACCTTCCTTGGGATGCTCAAGCATATGTTAAATCCTAAAACCATACACGTATAATATTTCGTTAATTATATGCTTATCAAGCTTCATTACACTCCTCTTTCTCTTCTAACCCCATATCTACCCCTTTACATTATTTTTCTCTCCTTCATTTTTAAATTTTTCAATTACATTTAAAAAATCATATCTTGTTCTATAAAATTCCAAATACAATGGTTCAAACTTCTATTTGAAGCTCTCTATATTCTCTTTCTAGAAAAATTACCATTCACTAATTATAGGCAACACATATTCTTGAATCAATGCTTAATAGTTGTTGTTTGTTAACTAACTTTTCTAATTTTTCAGATTTAAGAACCAAATTTTATTGGTTCATAACGTATGGTATACTTGTCCAAACAATGCATTTTAATACTCATTTGAAAGCTTGTTATGAGTATTATTTGCTTGTCAAATTTCATGATCAACAAAGACCATTGACTATTTAAAAATCTGGTCAAAGTCAGCTGCTTCATTAGAAAAATATATCATTTTTCAGTTTTCTGAATGAATTTAAAAAATTCATAACTCACACTTCGATCATCTAAATAACGTGTTCTATGCTTATTTCAAAGCTTGAGATGTGTACTAAATGCTCACAAAATATCAAGGACAGAACATATCATTAGCTATAGCTTTAGCTCTCATGAAACCATCAACTCCAATCAACCACATAATTAACCTCTCAATTTTGATTTAAAAGAACCTTGAAACATACCTTAAGCATTCAAAGCTCTCTTCATCGTCAAGATGTGGTAATCACAACTTGAATCAGTTTCTTAACTTTTAAATTAATTTTATACTTTACAAAATCTTTGCTTTAAGTTTGAATTTCCAGATTTCAAAATTCTATTACAGCTTTGAGGATTCATCTCAACAACCATATTCTACATGCAACCAATATGTATAAACACACAAACAAGTGTGTACATATACCAACTCAAAATCATGCATGTCCATTTATATGTATTTTTTTCAACTTAAATCAAACTCCAATTTCATAGAGCATATCTATATGCACCTTTTTCACAGACCACACGCATATAAGCGCGCTCACGCGCACACACATATATATCCTAGCACTTTGAGATGCTCCTTTGATTAAATTAAGCTTCCCATTTTGCTCAGTTTCCTATGAAACAATAATAAGGATTTATTCACAACTTTTGAACATTTACCAACAATTTGAGCACCGTTGCTGTTTTTCTTTGAAAATAAATATGTCTTTGGTACACTCAGCTCAGTAGCAAGAAATCAACATGCAAAACAATCTCAGCTCCTAAATTTCAATTCCAACGCGCGCGTGTGTGTATACTCACACAGCTTCATACCTACATATATATATACACACAGATACACACGCACATGTATATCTATATATATACATTTCCTTTTCTCCATCAGATTTCAAAAACCGAGACCCCATTTCCAAAGTAAAATTTCAAACTTCTTGGTACATCAAGGCCAGCAACAGAAACGGACATGCAGCAGCAAAATTCCCAATATAAACAAACAAAAATCATAGGAACCGAAGCCTCTTCTCCTAAAACAAGGTTCCTTATTTTTCTCTTAGCAGCACAGAGGCGTAAGACCAACATGTATGCTTATTCATTGACTATCATACACCTTAACCCGAATTTTAGCTCAAATCCAAGGGGTCATGCATTTAAGATCAGAAACGAAAGGAAATGGGCAGATCACTGTGCATACGAAAAAGAATCGTGACACAGCTTCAAAAATAAAAACGTATTACATGCATCATTGAACAACCACTTAAACATTCATATATCATCATCTTTAAACCACGCGGTTGCAGCTCACAGATTAATCCTTCTGAAGACAGGGGACCCGACTCGGAAAATCAAGAACCCACCCAGAAACGGATTCAGAGACGGAAAGGAAAGGAGCAGAGCTTACCTTGCTGAGATTCTTCACTGCAGCGAACTCTGGCCTCTCCTCCGTCAGAACCTCGGCGTCTCACTCTCTCGCTGTGTTACTGTCGCTGGTCTCGCAGACGGAGAGATAATATGAGCGAGGGAGGGGCTAACTGAACGAATGAAAGAAAAAGGAGCTGATGACGTGGGAGAAAATGGTGTAAGTCTTTAGCCAGGTGTGTGGCATGCGTGAGCTGCTGAGACCTCTTTTTTTTTTTTTTTTGATAAGTCCAGTTGGCCAAAATTTGGAATGAACGCTGCCAAATAGATTAAACCCAATATTATAACATTAAAAAAAAAAAAAGAACTAAACATTTGTAACATAGGACAATGAACGTCTCCAAGGTTTGGGAGAGCAACCTCTCCTTTTCCTTCTTATCCTCTTCACATGTTGAAGAGTCCCCATGTTTCTGCGGCTTCCTTGATCTGCTGGACAATCCTGGTGGGTCTGCGGGTTTGAGAGGATACGTCGGACAGGTCGATGATGGGTATGGCGGCGTCTGGAGCGGAGGAGGAGTGGAGGTCGGAGAGGGCATGTGGAGGGTGAACGAAGATTGCAGGGATGGAGGTGATGCCGGAGTCGTAGAAGCCCTTTACTCCGATCTTGGACGCGTCGAAGTCCTTCACTGCCGCCGTTCGGTTGTACCCATGACCGTTGCCCGCCATGTTTGAATCAATGTATAGTATCCTCATGATTCATGAACTTGTTATAGGCGATTAAACTTAATAATAAAATACTTAATTAAATCATCCTGAAAAAAGGTTGTTTAAATCAATTATATAATGGGGAGATAGACTCCAATCACTCAATTGCTCAATGAGAAATTCTTGTGTGCGTTGTCCGTACTTTGTTATTTGTTCCCGATCAACAAATTCCAGTTACCTTTTTATAAAACCCAAATTTCTCTTTTCAACTTTTTTTTCCTCTCACGATTTTCAAGCATTTTGATTCAGAGTGTACAAATGATAATGATATGATGCACTTAGTGCACAGAAGAACTTCTCTTGATGAATTAACCAATTAAAAGCCCCCATCAAGCAATTAGGCACATAATCCCAACACCAGTACAAAAATGAGGATATTTGACGATTATTTTTGCCTTACTGTCATTTCTAGACCTACTCTTTACATCAAGATTTGGTCTTTGGGTTGGGCAAGATGAAATTTGACGGTTATTTACATCTAATTTTAAAATACATAAAGATTATATAGATGACGGTTAAATGCATAAAGCTTGACTTTAAATTTTGACGGCTAAATACATAAAATAATTGTAAAATTAAAAATTGCATACACATGATGGATAAACTATTAACCCACGAATATTGGTTCCCCCTTGTTTGATAGTTAAAGTTAACGCCATCCAATAAAACTCATTGTTAACTTTCCCACTCTTGTTATTATCTTCATAACCATTAGATTTAGTGTTAATCCTCCTTTAAATTTGTCCTTATTTAGCTGTTGGATCTCAAATTTTAAACTATATGTTTCGATCTCAATGAACAAAATGATCCAAATATATATATTGAATTACAGAGATATACAAACCAAAAGGATTAACTGAGAGCATTTTGATCTAAGTACAATATTAATAATTTATATTAATTAATGATTGTGCAAGTACAATCTTTGATCTATTAAGTTTCTTTTTATTAAAATCATATTAGAGGAATCTATACTTTCCTCAAGTTTTTAATTTCGCATGTGTGTTTTTCTCTTAATTAAAACTTAATTTTGCTTTATTAGCACTGTTAGCTTTTGTATATGGGTTAATGATGCTAGCAAATTAAAGTTATTGTGATTAATTGTGTTCAAAAAATAAAATTAAGAGATTTAATTAAGAGAAAAATACACATAGGTACTAAAATGAAAATTGAGAAAAAAGTATAGGTCCTTCTAGTAGGGAGCAGATTTTCTGATAATTATATTTCTCAGTATCTTCTCATAATCACATCTCCACCCTTAGATTAAACAATGGATGATTCATATTTAATATTTTATAAAATTCTTATTATAATAGTTTATAAGTTAAACATTTTGATATCTTGTATATATTGCAGTTATAAATCGTTTAGATCATATTTTAATAGTTTAAATTTATTTATCTATATATGGAATACTAATTTTATAAATATTAAATCTGGATGCTCCCTTTCTTTTGATTTAAGGGTGAGGATATGATTCTGAAAAAATACTAAAAAGCTAATTCTGAGAGAAGCAAAACCCACCTTTAGTATGGTTTTCCCTATTATTTAAAACATTGATTCCTATAATCTAATTAAAATATAAACAATTTGACCATTTAAAAAATCAAAATAACTGATTTTAAATTTAAAGGATTAAAATCAAAATGAGAGTAAATTTGAAAAATAAATAGTATATTAACCCCTAATGGTTTCTTAATCTATATGCCATATCTCTAAACAACAATAGGTAAGAAATGGGGGTAATGTTATAATTCCTACTGTAATTGTCGTTACAAATAATTCATTTCCTTATATTAAGAGTCACTTCATTGAAATGAATTTTATATTAGAGGTAGGAGGTGCATATAGTATATAGGAGATAAAATGTCTAAAGATTGACTGCGGCGACCAAATGCCTTGCGAAGCGCAATGACCTTTAGTCTAAATTTATTATTACCTCTTATCTTTAATATAAATGTTAGTCAACATTTTTTATGAGATTAAGGAAATTACTTAATCGATATGTTTATCATTTTTCTCTAAATTAATTTGTAAATTTATAAAACCGATATATAATCTAATGATACATATAAGAATTTCACAATATATTATAATTAAATGATTTATTTAGTATTTTTAACCGTCTTAAAAATGTCAATTGGTTTATAACTGGAGGTCATATTATATATTGAGCACGAGCACATGTAAGTGAATGTCATGCTTATTAAGGTGGAATAATAGAAAAGTTTAAAATACACAAAAAGTTCATTTAACTTAATTTGGATCATTGTTGCATTTAAAGACCTTAATATTTCATATTTTATTTTTTTAGTGAAATAATATTTCATATTTTAATTATCAAATCTCCTTCTGTAAAAATCACAGTTAGTTTTTTTTATATATCTTAGTTTTTATGTTTTTAATTATCTTGGCATTTTGAGTTTTTGATAAATAATTTTAAATATATTTATACTTTTATCTAAAAATTTTTATGGTCAAATAAATATTTTAAAGTATTTCATATTTTTAAAAAATTTTATTTAAAAAAGACGTGGTAAAATAAATATTTTAACTGTTTTTAAATTATTTTATATTTTTAAGCATTTTTTAGATATTTTATTTAAAATGATTAAATCATACTTAAAACTATATTTTGAATGATAAGTGTTACTCTTTAAATGATATTGTATATAGCAAAACATATAAATATGATGTGATAAAAATCATTAACTTATCTTTAATAAACTCTGTAACCTTAAAAAATATTATATATTTTTATCTAAATTATTTTTTTGAAATATAATAACATGAAAACATATTTTTAATAAATAATTTGAT